>JANFAE010000241.1:0-160356 GCA_024613145.1 Pisolithus marmoratus | reverse complement strand
GCATGAATATCGGAAGGCCAATTAGAAAGGAACGACTGAACTTTTCATGGAGTGTATGCTTCGCCAGTTATCAGTTATGGTAGCGCCTGTGAAGGTAAGGAGTGCCAGAGATACCACCGCTCGGATAGCCACTAAAACGAAGTTAGAATGTTCGCGGACACGCCGGCCAATATGTGTAGAATGATCGCAGTAATCATACACACTACGGGGGGATGCTAGTTTATGCAGCTGTTCCGTACTGTAGCGGTGATGGCCTTCTATAATGAGTGCGCAGTCCATACATTATAGAACGATAACTTACGATTTTCAACTAACTCGGGAAGAATCGACCTTAGATATGAGTTTAGCTTGACATTTTCAGCTTTCTTCCTCAGCCATTCTTGGGTAATCATACGATCTAGGAAGTTTTGATAATCTTGTATCTCTCGTATAAGGTTGCGCCTAGCAGTTCACACGGTGTCATCATCTTGACTTGATACAGAATCGACCAGTTCAACGGTCTTCTTGATGGCAGATTGGTGAGCGAGAAACAATGCGCTTTTCACTGCAAGCATTTCACAATTTTTCTTCAGAAAACATGCTGAAAAAATTGAAGAAAGTGATACTCTTTTTTCACCAGTGTTTTCAAAGAGAAAAGGCAAAAATAATATTCTCTTTTCTTTGCATGACTTGCCACAAAACATTGATTGATGGTAATACCCATTAGTGTAGAAGCTAATCAGCACTACCATCAATTCATGTTTTTGCAAAGAAAAGACAAAGAAAACAAAATATAATATTTGCATTTTTTCTGTGAACACAGCCTAAATAAAAGAGTATCTCTTTTTTCCATTTTTTCAACATATTTTGGCATGAAAAATTGTGAAATGCTTGCAGTGTTTCTTCCTATGCAGAGGCCCCGGTGTGTCAGATGATGAAGGTTCCGGTGGTTGGATAAAAACGAGGGTCGGCATTGGTGGAAAGCAACTCTTCTGTGAGAGAAAGAGTTCACGGTACTCGGCCAATAAACTCAACTCTTTATATAGTCAGGATAAGGAACATAAACTCATATCCACAATACTCACTTTCGTGCGCAGCGTGAGTATCGTCATCGATATTACGAGACATCTGCGAAACATCAACCATGTCGACGTCTGCTGCATGAGGCTCAACCTGCGGGGTTCGGTCTACATTTCCATGAATCTTTGGATACCGTTTATCATATGAGGTAACCAACTTACCTGATGGATTGTTGGAGGCATGTTGGATTTGTACGGAGCGTGATGAGAGGACACTGTCTTCGGCGTGCTGCTCAGACAGAGTTGCTGCGAGAAGGTTTGCTTCAAGTGGAACGTCGTCCTCCCTGCTTCGCTGTAGTTTGACCCGTTTCCTCCTCTTTCAAATGTCGTCTCCAGGTTGAATAGCTAATCCACCGCCCCGAGCTAATCTGTTGGGTGTGAGGATCAGTGACTTGAAATCGATGACAGCCATATACACGACAACTGCATATACGCCTGTCGTTCTGGCCAGGCATCAGTGGACTTTCTGCAAGAATGTGCTCGAATCGGGACGTGTCGACGTGTAGAGTGTAGGGCGTATCGCAAATGTACAATTGAATTGAGGGTGTGGCGACGATCGAATGGAGCCGAATCAAGCCTCTGGCCGTAACAAAATATGTGGACATCTATACGCACGTCGTAGGGTTACATAGATAGACGATTGCAAAACTATTGGAACGCGATCTGTAACGAGAAATCATGGACATTACATATGAACTCATGTCCATTCTTGTCACATATAGTCATAATGGTCAAGTAAAGCATAATCAAGGCAAAAAAGAAGGCAGTTGTGACCAGTGCCAGCCTTCCCCCACGGCGTGGTGCCCGTAGCATCGCTTCCAGAGTCGGGTTGCGGTTGGTGGGTACTGGATGACTGTCGAAGGTTTCAGTGGATTTTAACTAGCAAGCGCACGTGCAGCCAACCTGTGATTCTTGGGATGTCTTTATCACAATTGTTAATGGTACGTTCTACGTGAGGCTGTTAATCCAATATCATGAGAATGAGTAACAAAACGACGCACATGGACTTCCTCCGACATCCCAGCAAGCGTTGCCAGTGCTTCTTCTACCAGTCTCAGAAAGTCAGTTTCCCCTCTCCACGACTATGGGAAAAATATATACTATATCATGAACGAGTCTCGCTTCGTGAATACGTTGGAAAAGATCGATAAGAAATGCGGCAACTGGGGTCTGGGGTGGCACTTGAACAACGTTATGCTGAGTATTCTGGGTATGCAGGTGGCGGTTGACTAGACGCGGAAGGATGGTATCATGAGACTCCATACAAGCAAACGAAAAAGGGGGGAAGGGCAGGGGGATTTGTCATGAGCTGGATCGCGCATGACAATTGCTTAAAGTCGTTTACCTTTCTTTGTCTCTTTGAATCCCTTTCATTCTCAGGAGTTCGTCGGATCCAGTAAAAGCAAGAGAAAGGCCTACCTAATGATGTGTACCGGTACAAGTCATACATATTACAGCCGATCCATGCATACAATCGGATCTTCGCCCATGGTAACTTTTCTGACGCAATACGGGTCCAGTGGACCGGGTGACCGTGCCTTGTGATGATTATGCTACTTCACGCCCTGTTTTGGGCCGGTTTTTAAGTACATAGTAGCAAAATCGCGGGCTGGCCAGTAGTTCTCATATTCATTCAGGAACGGGAATTGCTCCGCTGCCTACTTTGGGGTTAGTTGGGACTGGCCATGGTCCTGAAATAGCACTCACCTTCCGGCAGAATGAGTTTACCGCTGCTGAGGTTTGCTTGTGCATCGCAGCGACATGTCAAATACTCTCTTGGCAATTTCATGAAGAGCTTTCTGATACTAATCAGCACGATTACACTGGACTCAGTACGGAATCCATTACCTGGACAGATTTATATTTTTTATCTTCCCAACCCAGTGCTGACCTCAGAGTATAGCCTCCCATACCAGGCTTGGACAATGTCCCTGGAGGCGCTGGAATCAAAGACCTCCCAGGTCCATGTGTCGGGTTTCCTTTGCATGCTTTACGGTCAGGTCGAGCATTAGAAGTAACAGTGCTATAGACTTACCCTGACTACGGGGCTGAGTTTCATTGGTGGGCAGGTCATCGGAGTGTGGGGGGGAGGTCAGTGGTTCTGACGCGGATAACGGTGATTGATCGGGAGAGGGTCTACCACAATTAGAAGTTGGGGGGGTAGCAGGGATCCACACACGAACTCTGGTCGATCGCGCTTTGATCCGGATGGAAGACCCTTTGGAGAGTAATTACTGTTTCAGGTAAGGGAGGGGCTCTCATCTCTTTCCCTCGGAAAGACATAATGCAAGGTAACAGGTGGCAAATGCATCTTACAACAGGCATATGTAGTACTAGATCGACGAGTTTTGCTTGCTAATTTATGCTCATCGCCGTACCACATGGCATGCCTCGAGGCACAGGTTAATCGCACGCATTCGACAGGAGTTGACAGCATAACACTGCATGACATGCCTTGAGGCACAGGTTAACGTACAGTACGCATTGGGCTGATAATGGGATTCTGCTTTGTTGCACATTGCCGCATGCAGAGTATGCAGTACTAGGTCGACGAGTTTTGCTCACTAATTTATGCTCATCGCCGTACCACATGACATACCTCGAGGCACAGGTTGATCGCATGCATTCAGCAGGAGTTGACAGCATATGGGGTTCTGCTTTGTTGCATTGCCACGCCGCGTGACATGCCTTGAGGCACAGGTTAATGTACGGTACGCATTGGGCTGGATAATGGGATTCTGCTTTGTTGCACATTGCCGCATGACAGTCAGAATAAAGCATGATGTGCCTGGCACAGGTTAACCACCATCGAGGGAAGCTCTTGAATGCCGACTTCAAACGTCGAAAACAGGACCTCACAGCCAACATTTGCTGCGGTAGGCTTGCAACTAACAGACACTACATCACATATGTTGTGCAAAAGGAATCAAAACATCACATGTCCGCGGTATTTCCTTCTTCACCTTGTAATGCCCGGGCCCAGCTCCCAAGCACGTTCGCTGCCCCTCGACGAATTTGGTTCACATTATTGGATGCGCTGTTCAGAACCTCTGCAAGCTTTATCTGCCCAATAGCAGTGAGCCTCCCCTTGCCCTAATATACTGAGTTGGAGAAGACACATAGATGGAGTATCACCCACAATATAGGAGACCTACATGTATCACTTGTAATTTGTGTATTTTCCCGGAAAACAGGATCTTACCTCAACCCGAATGAATGCAACAGAAAGGGATATCACCAAAATCACTCCAGCAAATAATATTGGTAACCATCGCCATGGAATCAGATCTGCAACCCTCCTATCTATGATAGCGTGACAGAGACGGTGAGATTGGACCTAATGGCATGGGTATATATATCAGGGAGTGACGAGATGGGGCGAGAAACGAACCACTTTCCGGTGAATGAGCCTCCTGATCATAGTACGAGATGACCCTTGGATTGCAAAAGAAAATGAAGTGAGCTGAATCCACGGGAAGTGAGTATGCCAACCTACTGGTGTCTGAACGCCAAACGCGAATGTATGTGTTTTCGGAGGAGTGAGATGTGCCTGCAGCGAGTAATGCGAAGTGTCTGTATTGATAAGCCTGCGGCCAGTCAACAGGCACTGCACAAAGAGCATCAAGTTTACTGAAATTGCCTGTACTGGCTGTCCTGAAGTGAACCAGCAGTAAGTGGCCGTAAGTGTATCCAAACAATTATGCATACCATCGTGGGGAAGAACCTGAATTTGGTCCTCATTAGTGATGTCCCACACCGTGACATTTCCGTCTGTAGATCCGCACGCCACCGCACGGCCGTCGTGGAGGAAGGTAACCTGAACAGGAATATTTTCACCCGTATCTGAAACATATTTGAACTGGCGATAGGGATGGCAATGACAGATCTTGTAAAGATCCATGCCCTCCGAAAGGTTATAAATCAATAAAGCTTGTTCATCCGGCGACAAGAGAGAGTGGCCACTGAAACATAGTAATCAAGATACAGCCCCAGAAATCGGGCAGTTGAAGTCACTTACATCAGCCTGTGGGAGTGCATAGGCACCATCGTCCATAGCAGCTGCGTTTGAGGCTGCACGAGGTCCCCAGCAACTTCGAGGCGTGTGTAAACAATTCGGGCCCTCCATTGGAGATGACTTACACTATTCCATGACTAAGGTACGTTGCAAGCAGGTGGTGACCACCCTCTCTGAAGGCAAGTGCTCGCACCCGAACATGTTTATCAGTGTCCTGCGGAGTGTTCGGTAATTCTGGTGGCAGAGGTAGGATCTTGAAAGTAGCATAATGATCTGCTTAAACTACAGCGACTGTCCTCGTTGCAGTCATTGTGGGAGTACTTACTGGGTGCAACCCACTTGGCAAGATGGACTTCTGAGCCCATTCCCAGAGCTAATACACCGGAATAAGTGTCGATAGCGATAGCATAGACTGGCGTATCAACGCCTGTAAGGACACAGCTATCCAGTCCTTGCTCCGGCACCTGGCCCATGATAAGAAACACAATGAATGATAACAAGAGCGATAACATACGCAGTCGAAGTCGTTAATGGCAAATATCATTCCATTAGCAGTGCCAACAAAGATACGATGTTTGGAATCATCGGGATCCCAAGCCATGGAAGTGATGGCACCACTAACAGGAACCCTATGCAATAGTGTGCCCTTCAATGGGTCCCAGACAATGATGTTACCGTCCTCACCACCACTTGCTAGGCAGTCTCCGAGCGGCGGGAAGGCAAGACAGGTTACAGACTCAGAATGCCCACGCAGATCATCTTCCCTTGCATGGAAAGGCTGTAGCGACAGAGACATGGTGGTTTGTGAAAGTCCCTCTCCGCAAATGCCTCTAGCCAGCTACTGTCAAAGAATGGAGTCTTTTTAGCAGGAACGGCAACTACCGACAACTACCTACATACAAGTCTACTCCGTCATTGGCGCGCATGTAGTATCACTAAACTTGTAGTCAACATCCTTCGCGTGCAATGCAGCCTTGCTACGCGCGGGTAAGGAATTTAACCACCCCTCATCATAGCAATTCCGAGGAAATCCGACCGGAGCTGCCACTGCGGTATTGTATTTACTAGTGTGGGGACGAATGTGCAATGGGTTCCCACCTCGCTTGCGCCTCCCGACCGGTGATGCATGGATTTTTTCGACAATAGCATCCAGCTGCCATAGAAAAGTCGACAGTTGTTGCGAACGCCACTTAGGATAAATGCGAGGGTAAGTGGTGGACCTTCCAGGTGTCTCGGTGTCTGACTCGTCTGAACTCATACCCTGAGTGCCCAAAGCCTCAAGTAAACATTGGTGTTTGCTCAATTGCGGATTGCTGGCAATGGCATCGAGATGCCATTTATAGAGCTGCAGAAAGAACATGGGATTAGTATACAGTCCAGATTGCCGGCTAAGCTCTCCATTAACTTACCCTCACTTTCCTAACCCCTCGGGACACTTTTTGTAAATGCTTTTCCTCCTTAGCCTGCACAGCCGTGGAATCGCATGCCATGCCTATAACAAAATGATTGTAGCGTGACTTCACATGCTTCAAGTGGTAGTAGAAGCAGTCGCTAATAGTATCCACCTGAAGGTACCGCACGGGGATTGGTGGAGATTTGTACCAGCCATCCCGTGTAACCTTCTGATAGAAGTCTTCAGCGAAGACTTCCATGGCTGTGCGATTGAAGAGCGTGGAGCGGTTTCGGGATAAGTCTAGCCTAAAGTCATTTGCCGTAATTTGGATACTACCCAGTAAGTCTCGGTTGAACGCCTCGTTCTCCTGCTCCGAGATTGTACAGCGGTCTTTTGCATCAGCAATGTTTTTCAAGTCTTTGATGCCAAGTAATGCGAGTAAATGATCACGAATATATTGCTACAACAGCGTGAGGCCAGCGAACACCAACGAATACTCGAAACATACCAAGAACTGATTATATGTTGCCATATCTATGTCGCTATCAACCACATGAGCATTGTCCAAAAAACAGCGGTTCGTGCGCTTCTTCTTCTTCTTTTGTGGAATGGGGAGGACATCGTCCCCATCATCCCCATCATAATGAGATGCACGGTGTAGGAAAAGAAAAGAGAGACTGGGGATGGGTGGAGATGATCTGAAGGGGAGAACTTCCAGAGGGGCTTCTATAGCCTGGTGAGAGATACTGTCTGAGGATGTCTGAGGCTGTCTGAGGCTGTCTAAACACAGAGAAAGGCCACTCTTGACCTTCTCAAACTCGAACTCGAAACTCGAACTTGAACTCGCACTGTTACTTCCATTTAGAAGAAAAGTACAGGCTAGGTAATAAAAATTGCTGACTAAGCAATAAAACCTCGCACTAAGGTAATAAACATATAAAAAAAACTGGAAAGCAAGAATATAAGAAACAAAGAATAAAAATAAAATCCCTTGGTAGGGAAAACCCATTCCCTACATCTCCCCATCACTTAGATACCAACTGTCCCCAGTTGAGGTCCAGCCAGTCCTAGGATACCTGCAAACCACCCAAAACTGCTCATCCACGAAAGCTGAAACCTCCTCACAACCGCTGAAGTAGCCACAACGTGTGACCCACCGTCCGAAAGCTCCCATCGAGTAGTATACGGTCCTCGAGAAGGGAGAGATACAGCGGCGAAATGGGGGAGAAAGGCGCTGGCCGCGAATGGGGGAAGGAGGAGAACATGGCGTTGACGAGCAACGGTGAGGCCGGTGGACACGAAACCTTGGAAGGTAGCTCTACACGAACAGGAGAGCCCGGCGCAAAAGGAATCTCACCAATAGGACCTCCCGAACCCAAGTTATCGCCAAAACTGTCACCGGTAGCCCTTCAGAGGCGGACTTCGCCATATCTCGAGAACGGCTGCACAGAATTCGCCGAAAGAGAGTTCATTCGGGTCAGCTTCGCAAGGAGAACGCAGGTGCCAATTTTCGAGAGGAACGGCCGTGAAATGAGGGAGATACGCCGCCAGGACTGATAGACTGTAGCCCGGACACAGAAAAGTGGATATCTCGGGAACCACTGAGCGCGTCGCCATAAACCAGATACCCCCAGATAGCTGTGAGCGAGTAGTACCGCCGTGCAAAAATACGAAAGACCCGGCGTGAAAACGGACGAGATACGCCTTCCTGACCTCCCCAACCCTGTTCGAACGCAAAAACTCAAATAACTTCGGAACCACAAACGCGTGCGCTACGTCTTGGACATCGTCTGGTAGGGTTCGTCTAGAAGAGGCACGTCTAAAAAAAGCGAACGATTCGGGCCGGAATTGAATGAGTTATGCCCCAAACAAGGTAGGGGGTAGGAGGAAGGGTATGCACCAACGAATAACGGGTCAGCGCGGCGGCACAAAATGCAGGGGAACACTCAAGGGGAGTGGGGAGAACCTGGATAACAAGGAATTTGGGGAACACGCGTACCCAATCCCGAGATATTCGCAAAACTGGTCCAAGACACCTCCACCCACAAGAATCCGGATTTCTCGACAACGGCTGCACCAACCCAGACATGAAGTACACCGTGCGAAAGCGCTGACTGAGTAGTGTCACACCCCAGAAAATCGAGAGGAACGGCGAAGATGCGGGGGAGATACGATGTGGATACAGTGTGGGGCAGTAGGATGGGGGAGAAGAAAATGCCGCCGCGGGGCAACCACTGAGGCAATCGATACAAAACTGGAAGTGGTGGTAGAGGGCACCTGGGAGGAGACAGTAAAAAGGGAATCAGACCGATTGGACCATCCAGTCCCGAGATATCCGCAACGCCGTCTTATACTCCTCTGTAAACGAAAAACTCCCATATCTCCACAACCAAAGAGCGCGTCACCATGAAAAAGGTATCACCAGGTAGCTGTGAACAAGTAGAACCACCATGCGAGAAAGCGAGAGGCCCGGCGCGAAAACGAGCGAGATACAGAATCCTGACCTCCCTACCCTGTTCTGACACAAAAACGCAAATAACTCTAGAACCGTGAATGCGCGCGCTACATCTAGTATATCGTCTAGTAGATGTCGTCCAGTAGAGTCACGTCTGAGAAAAGCGAACAATTCGGTTAAGAATTGCAAGAGCTATGGTCAAACCACAGTAGGGGGGAGGAGGGCGGCATCGCGTTGGTGAGGAACCGCTAGGTGGAACTCTCTGAAACTTTAGGTGGTGATAGGGACGCACAAGGAGAGTTGGGAGAACGAGGAACCGGAGAAAACGGCGCACTCAATCCCGAGAAATTCCAGATTTCGTCCTACAGTGCCTTTCTCCAAAGAACGGGAGATATCTCCAGATGCGCTGAGGCCGCTGCAACGAAAAGTACACCGTTTGAAAGCTCTCGTCGAGTAGAACGTAAATCCCGATTTGCGAGAGGGACGGGTGAGCAGTAGTCGAGATATCGCGTCGATGAAGCAGGGGATGAGGGAGGCACGCGGCTGCCTGACACTTGGCAAGGGGAGACTCCATGAAAGATATGTTCATAAAAAGAAGAATAAAACACAATAAAAGAAGTCCCAACGAGCCAAGGTGGCCCTATATCGACTCAGTACACCCTACGAGAGGACTGTGGTGTACGACCACGGCTATACTGCCTTCTCGAGTGTGCTGGTTCCCAACTACTCTGAGACGGCCGGCTACTGTAGGTGCTGGTAGTCACCGCTCTGTCAAGCTGCCGGACCAGAGTGGGCTCCTCTCTCAAGCGTGCCGATAAACGTGAGCATGCGAGTGACAGCGCAGGTGGTGGACAGCGGCGGGGATAGTAGTCGCGGGAATCATGGGAATCACGGCTGTGGGACCTGCTTGAACGTGAGCGCAGACGTCTATAACCACGGCTGGGTGGACTCTCAAAGTACGAGCGAGATGGCGAATGTGGGCGGCCACGGCCATGAGAGCGAGAGCGAGATCGACCGCGAGAGTGAGAGCGGGAGCGGGGTCGGCCACGAGAGTATCCTGTAGGTACACTACGAGGTGAACGAGGGCAGCGCAACGAGGTGTCACTCGAGCTCGAGGGCACGGTAGGTGTTCGAGTGGGGACCTGGGGTTGCACTGGCACTGAGCGATAACTCGGCCCTTCTGCTGAGAGTGGCGCACACAACGGTCGTTCCGAGGGGGTATTGGGGTGCACTAACAAGCGGGGCTGGGACACACCTAGTGAAACCTTTTGGGTCTGCGGCATTTGACTACCCACATCCTCCAATGGTAGCCAGCTTGGACTCGGAGGAGGAATCCGAATGTCCTTAGACCGATTTCCTAGATCCCAGCATGCCAGACGGTCCTTGAGAGTGCGCCCGGGTACTTCTCGCGGTATCTCTTGTCCGGTAGGGAGTACGACATGACCGTTCACTAATAAACACTTTCCCGCGGCCAAATATTCCTTGCACGAATCACAGTTTGCTCGAATATGACCATTCTGCCCACAGAAAAAGCAAAACGAGTACGAACGATGGGGTGAGCGACTGTCCGAGGTGGGTGGTGGCTGCGCGCGCAAATTACAGGCCTTGAGGGGGCCTCGACAAGACCCGAGAAGTGCTTTCGCTGCGGTTGCGGCTCGAATTATGTCATCGAGGAACCTTCGAAGTTCCTCAGGGCGCCGAAGGAAGCTTGAGGCTTCGGGAGGTTGACTACACGGGGTATTCAGGCCTTGCATGACGTCAGGCAGGGAACTTGAATGATTATAACAATATACGAGGGAGTATTTCAAGAGAAAATATGAACACGAGGGTGAGACCGAGGCTGAAACTGTGAGAGCACGAGCAAAAACCGAGAAAATGCGACCTGAAACTGCAAAAACGAGACTGAACGGTGTGAACCTGATGAGAGTAGGGGTACCAGACTAAGACAGAAGCCCCTCGCGGTGGGCTCCAGTTGTAGGAAAAGAAGAGAGAAGACTGGGGGAGAGAGTGCTGATGTCTGAAGGGGGAGAACTTCCAGAGGGGCTTCTATAGCCTGGTGAGAGAAGCTGTCTGAGAACGTCTGAAGCTGTCTGGGGCTGTCTGAACACTGAAGAAGGCCACACGCAACCTTCTCGAACTCGAAACTCGAAACCCTCGCTCGTAACTTGTTACTTCGATTGTTTGAAAAGTAAGTACAGGCTAGGTAATGAAAAAAATGCTGACTAAGCAAGAAAACCTCGCACTAAGGTAATAAACATATAATAACTGGAAAATGAAGTCAAAATATGAGAAACACAGAATAAAAACAAAATCTCTTGGTAGGGAAAACCCATTCCCTACAGCGGGGGGATGACTGGCCTGGGGATGCAGCAGGAGCAGTTTGAGCAAGTTTCGCATGCAGTAATTGTAGCTGGGAGGAGAACTGTTGCTGCTGCTCTTTCATTGTACGTTGTACAGACAGTTGATTTGACTCCAAGGTCGATACCAGGTGATTCATGCTTTCCGAAAAGAATTTGAGAAATGGAGCAAAAGAAAAGTCGGCAGGGCTGCCTGAGACCAGGGCTGCTGAGGACACGACAGTGCCGCTGCCAGCAGCAATAGACTGACCACTGGGATTCAAACCCGTACTTGAGTTTGCAGACGCTGCAGCGCAATCGATATTTGGCCAGTCAGGGAAAGGACGGGGCAACTGGCCGGGATGCTGGAATATGGAAGCTGGTGAGACGAATGGGTTAAAGAGTTGAGATACGCACTACCCCCCCAATCGAAGTCTCACTATCAGCACACACCACATTTACTTTCGCCTTTCCTCTGCTGTTTGCACTTGACTTTCTCTTCTTTGAAACTGATGCACCCTCGGTATGCTCGCAGTGAAGTGGACACTGGGAGCCTGGATTCATAGAGACATCCCCCAGGGAAGCTTGCGGCCCAACTTGAATCGCTTGCGGGATCCCGAGGTCTGCCCCAGATGCGACAGTCGGGGTTACACCATTCTTAGCCAAATCCCATCATAAGTTACACGTCACAATTTTAACGAAAGCATACTTACATGAACGGTGTTGGGGAGATTCATTCCCTGCTGAGATGGAATGACAGGAATGTTTCCACCAAGCTATCATTGTTCCGGAGGGTTGTTGATTAGTGCAGCTAGAAAAAAGTGATACATGGTTCTCGTACCCATTGACTATGACTCCAGGGAAAACTCGGATGAGAGGGGACGCCCTCGTGAATAGCTGGAGGGGACATGGGTTGAAAACTGGATGATGGCTACAGACGTAATGAGTCAGAGGTAATCGCGATTATTCAGGAACCCACCCGTTGAACTTCGCTATCAGACATTGACAATCCTGAAGATCCAAGACTGACAACACTGTGGGAAGAAGTGGTGCTAGAAAACGAGCCCTCTCTGGAAACTAGCGGCCTCAGCCGGGGAGTATGTGGTGTGTGTTCGCCATCATTCACAGAGAAAGGATGGGAGTCCGAAGGCGGAAAATTAAAGGAAGGTGCTGACCACGGTGAAAAATTCGCAGGCTAGGGCGACATAAGCAACTAACAAACGGCCAGTCATCAACACACGGACCTGACTTTGAGCCGCTGCGGGGGCAGTAATGAGCGTGTTCGAGTTGTTATGGCTGTCGGCCGGAATATGATACGCGCTGTACTCTGCAGAGCCAGACGGCTCTGGCTCCATACTTGCAAATACCACGAAGACCCAGCTTCGGAGTGAGGGCGAGAAAAATACGAGTGTGATGGGTTTGAGGCCTACATTGGGGGATATATGTGAACCCCCATTGCAACTGGCACAAAGCGAGAAGCACTGAAAGGTTTGGATTCGCATAAAGGGCGAAGATCTTGATTGAACCTCCGTAGTAAGTGGCACAAAGCGGCAGGTATTGAAAGCCTTGATCTTGACGTTGTGAAAACCTTCAACCCTCCGGTGCACGATTCAGGCCTTCAGACCTTCCAGGGCTGATATTGAGAGGTAAAGCTTAAGGGCACTAATCGCTGAGGGCCGTCAGGATTACCATAATGGGCTATTTCACTTAAGTCGTCATGAAGTGTATGCAAAGGGAAAAAAAAAAAAAAAACATTAATACAGGTAATTAGCTTTGTCGTAAAAATGAACCACAGCACTTAGTAAAAAGCCCACCGCCATCCCAACCATAGCGACTAGCAGAGTCCAGAGAGTAGACTGGGCGAATACGACAAACGGAGCTATAGCTGACGTATCAGCAGTATCAACATTAGAAGTAACATGTTCGACATTGAAAATATCAAGTTCAGGTGAAATGGTGGTTGACCAAACCTTCACCGTTGGCCCGGAGTCGATGACGCCAGTCGTGCAACTGGCAATCATGTACTTTGACGTCTGAGAAGCGTGATACTGCATAAGGAGTCGCACGGTCAGAAGACATGTAAAAAGCACTACAGCGATACTCTTACCGCTATGGTTTGGACGAGGAGCCGTTCTGAGTCATTTCGTTACTCATGACGTGCATAGACATGGGAGAAACTTACCTTTCCCATGAGATAGTACCTGCATCGGTTTAGCAGATTCTATATTCCAGACTGACACTTCCCCGTTATCTCCGCCCACTATTGCTGTACTTCCAGTCACATCAAACTGGACACCGCAGATACGCAAGTCACGTGTCTGGAGGCGCAGCTTCCGCACATGTAATAATCGCTCTGTTGGTGAATCGCATATGCGGTAAATGTCCACTCTGTCATGTAGATTCCATACAAGGAGAGATTGTGTCGTGTCGTGGTATGCAGTACTGCCTCTGTGTGCAACGTGCATTAGTTTGAATCGATGCGAAGTTGAAACCAGAGTAGAGCTACATTCTTGTCACCAGCTTGTGGCGCCAGATACGAGTCCATGGTGAAACATTCCATGCTATACTGAAAAGGGAGGATATAAGTAACCTCAAGCTCGGATCTGAGATACGTACACTTCCTTGCTATCCAGAAAGCCAACCATGAGTGACTTTCCGTTGTTGAAGAAATGGCAGCTTCTTGCAAGCACCCTACGGGAGGGTTGGTTGGGAACAGGGTCCACAATAAAATACCTCAAGGAGACTGGCCATCTTCAATGCCTTGCGACGGACTAGTCCTGAGAGACTTGCCTGCAGTGCATAAGGAAATCGAAAGAACGATAACCCGACCCAAACCCATTGCAGCAATGAAAGTATGATCATCATTAACTGCGAGATCTTCTACAGGCCCGTCGAGAAGTGTGTGCGCACACAAGATCTTGCTCGCCTGCTAGTAATGCAGTTTAAGCAGGATCACGTGGCGAATGTAGAGATTTGTTGGAAAAAAAAAACGTACAAAATTGTTGAAAATGGACCTAACGTGCAATGTCCCATCGGCGCCCGTGGAAGCTAGGAAACGACGACCATCATTTTCACCGTTGTGGAGCCATCTTAAACATGTGATGGGACCTTGCGTAGTTTTAATGCATTGATCCAAAGTACCGTGGCTAGTGGACCAGAGCAAGATGTAGCCATCGTCACCTGTATGGGTTACTACAAGTCTATGGTCAGCTTGAGACAACGTACTTCCTGTTCCAAGGCACGACCCATCCTGAGAGAAAGCAGCACAGTTAATAGGCGCTCTGTGTCCTTCTAACGCATGAAGCACTCGATATTCCATATGATTCCCAAATGATTGCACTGCGGCAGTGGTAAGGTAGATATTCACTCGTATATGCCTTTGTTCATCCTGAGTCATAGGACACTTCTGCCAACAGGCCCAACACGTTCCCTCAAAGCCCCACTGTCATCTCGTGCCTCACAATCATAGCTTCGGGTGGTCTGGGTGTAAGGGTGCTTGCTAACGATTAAGATTCATCTGCTCCTGGCATAGGCTCGGATTATCGGACAATATTTACACGAGGCCGCTAAGCGATTCTAACAAAGAGGTTGCGACTGGTACATTTACTTTCGGGGTGACGAATACAGGCGATCCGACAAAGAGATTGGTGATTGGAAAATAAAGGTGCGTGACATGACATCCTTTTCCTGTCTTTGACGAGTGGTAAGGGGATATATGTTCAGGAAGCCATGAGTTGTGCAACCTGAACCCATCTCCCCGTCTTACCCTCAATCCATGCTATGTGCTTACAACGCCAGTCTCCGCAGAAGCGGCCCTGCGCCGGCAATGGTAGCCACAAATACAATCTCCATACATGAATATCTACGCCGTTGCCACATGTCTCCCAAACTTCGCTTTTACCTCCTCTAGCTAGACGCCCCATTGCGAAACGGCTCCGTTTTGCGTCAATTTCATCCACATCTAGCCTTTCATCCATTTTTGCGACACCCCCGTCTTCGCCTTCTACTCCGGCACCACCAACACAGTCTCACCCTCTTGAGTGCGAAATCAAGACTGCCAACAAGGTAAGTAGTATGCCTTTGTATCACTTTTATGCTATTGATTGTTTCCATTCAGAAAATCGCCAATCTAGTGGATTTTCTTTCCAATGAAGTAGGAACATCCCGTAAGGTACGCTCCAGGTATATCCTGACATTATACTTTTCACAATCAATGGTTTTTCTCTTAGGAGTGCGATGAGATCGTGCTTGAAGCAGAGCGAGTGAGAGAACTGGTCGCTCATTACTCCTCAGAGGTAACCAGACTTCAAACACTTCATGATACGGTAAGCAGTGTCATACTTCCACTCAACCTTGATGCTCATTTCCTTCGCGTCTAGCTGCGTAGGACCTGGGAGGAGTCAATCTTATGTGCTATGTGCAGAGAGCCATGCACCTGCCCTTACTTGTAGGTCAATGGCACTTATTGCAGAACGGGTATTGATTATCTTACGCTGCAGGATACAAGAGTGCAAGCACATGTTCTGTCTAGCATGTCTCCAGCGGTGGTTTGCTGAGTGCCTCCGCAAAGACCTGGAATGTGTTGACCTCCCTCCTCGCCTTGAAGATCGAAGGGATCCTCCCTATACTGCCAAAACCCTGGAGGAGTTCTATGCCGCTGGAGTGGCCTATGCTGGACTTTCGTATACATGTCCCTTCTGCCGTGCTAGAGTCTGGGAGAAACCGAAGGAGGAACGAGCCCTGACGTGCGCTATCTCATCCCTTGCAGCTGCACTCGGTCCTGCTGTGCAAACTAATACCAACGATGATGCGGACTCCGATGTTTGGGCTGGAATATTCCTTTGACAACCAGCGTAGTTCATTTGCTTAATTTAGTTGTTTCCATTAGTCGTGATTTCTGTACAATTTCAGCCTCTGTTGTAGAATAACACTGCAAAACTGACTCTACGCTCAGCCTCCGGATTGATGTTACGCTCGACTGCTCCTTGACAGCGAGCGTCCACTTTTCATTCAGACCACCGTCGCACACCGCTCAGGCTCTTCAAGAAGACCTATCCGTCAATAGACTTGTACACTCTGGTTCCGCATTTCAGCTATGATTCTCTAAGATAACCCACGTAAGGCGGACTTATTCCTCCTATAGTAATGTCGCACCCACTTCTCAAGAAGGCGTACCCCATCGTAAGCACAGTCCATCCCGTCTCTTCAGTCGACATCCACCACTACAAAACCCCTCTTGTTCAACATCCCTACAGAAGCTAGTATGGGAACCGGCGGCCAAGGACGATCTCTGATCGGCGGGCCATGGCACCCCCACCCAACGAGACTCAGCACCAGCGAGAATCACACATCCGGGCTCAGCAGGAGGCAAAGTGTCTCGGACACCATCGACGAGGAATTCAGTAGACAACGTGTGTCCGACAGGAAGGGTCCAAAACCTATCAAGATTCTACTCCTAGGTGCGCAACGTGCTATTCGCTCAGCCCATCATCGATGCTGACCCTCACACTCCCCCAGGCTAAAGTGAATATGGTGCGTCGGCTGACTGACTGCTTTTGCCTATTCCACGCTGAGAAGGTGCACTGGCGCAGTATCATACAACTCAATGTTGCCCAGTCCGTCCTCGCCATTCCGGATATCGTATCCAGAGCGCATGCGGTGTCTCACTCATTCTCATCTCGCAGCTCATCCAGCCAGTCCTCCTCAGGCCACGTCTCACAAGCTCCTTGTCCCAACATTAGGTCAGGAAGTCTATCCCCCACTCACCGCAGACCATCTCAAACTCAAGATGCGACTGGCACCTCTGGGTCAAGTGGAAGCAGCTCTTATCAGCAAAATCCCCCCTTTTCCCTCCCGGTCAAATCTCCCGAGCAGATCATTCGTTCCTCCACGAAGTATGCATCAACTCAAATTCAGGTTAGATGAGCGTCTTAAGCAGGATAATGGGCGACGGGGACAATCGGAAGAGTTGCGAAACAGCAGATATGATAGACTGGGCAGACCCGCGTGTGCTGAAGTCATGAAACGACTTTGGTCAGATCCGATCATCAAGAGATTGATGGAGGTCGAAAGAACGAGATCAGAAGAGTTGCGGTATTGTAAGTTTTTTCCCTCGTTCACGTTGACCCCGTCCGATATGATACTTCCTAGACTGTTTAGAGCGCAGACGACGTGCTTCATTCACGGATAAAGACTGTCGACGTATCCGAACACCGTTTCTCAGACTTACAAGATTGCGCTCAAACCATACAGAGCCAGCGCAGTTACAGAAAGTGGCTGTACTCCATCGCCGTTGAGACTTTTTGTGAGTTGATTCGACATCCTACTCTGCAAGGTTAATGCTGCGTTACTCATCGAGCGTTTGTTAAATCTCGCAGATGTAATGCAAACTTCCGTATTTCGGGGGGAGAAGAGAACGTTCTGAAGGTAATGTGCTTTCCCATGATATGCTTTACATGGCTACTTGACCCAACAGTATCGCACGCAACCACATACATATCAACCTCACCTGAGACGGGATCGAAGACGAACTCGACAAGTTTCTTATTGGCCTCATTCAGTCGGCTTATAATACCAAGAAGGTCGCACGTGAGATCGCGCTCACCGCAGTATTATCGACGTGAGCTGGAAAGGAGGGCCGGGCGTCAGAAGAAGCACTTTCGACGCCCCGAGATCACACTGGTTTTCATCGCTGATTCTCAGCCGGATAATTTTATCCTCTTCACCATAGGTTGGACGCAGTGTACGAACGACATGTGTGAATGGGGTATGAGGCATAACAAATATATAGTCACATGTCACATTGTCACAAGTGGCATGTCAGTGCAGTGCCAGCGAGGAGAGCAGAGCAGGTGCCCGCGCAGAGCAGAGCAGAGAAGTTGTCCCACTAAGGTACCTGAGCGGGCGCCGGCCAAAAATCAACCGGGTCATTATGTAGAAGTCAATGAGTTGCTAGGTCAAGACAATGCACCGTGCATAACAGTGGCACACTGTGGAAATTACCTGAAGTAAAAGCATGCGTAAAAGCTTGGCTTATCCTCATGTCCGTACTCCAAGTAAATCCACTAAACAATGGCAGGAATTCCGAAATTATTATCTTAAATAAAATATACATATGTGCCCTGGTGAAAGCCAATCCCGTCTTTAAATTGTGTCTGTGCTTTCTCTGGGTCGCGGCACAGCTCATTACTTGGGGTACAATACTGAATTTAGAAAGGCTGAAACATGGCAATGACTTTGAGTCAGGCCTGTGAAGTATACCTTGCCACTTGAAAGTATTAAGTTGAGATTACCTCCAGCTTCCAGAACAACTGATTGCCGGCCAGTAGTTTAAGTCACAGTACAGTAGAGTCTTAACAGATGTACATTTTTTTACCTGACCTAGCAGTCACTGAGCTGATAACAAATCATCTGGGTTTCAACTGGGCCCATGCCCGTGGTGTGGGATTCAAAGACATATGATATGGTATTAACGTGTGAGACGTCGCTTGAAATAGAAGACACTTCGCAGGCGGATGAATGTATGTCACTTAGTCATGACGTCCCAGGGCCCAACTGCACTTGCCATCGCCAGCAGTTATGTGACAGGAGCCCTTGCCACTCTACTAGGAACTGTAGAACCTTGGAACACGCATGCCTTACCAAGAACACTGAGTCCGAGCTTCGTCCTAGAGGCAAGTTTCGTATTCAGCCTATCAAAATTTCCGTAGTACCCATTACTGGGAGCGGCCGCCTTGTGTCCCGGACGGCTGGTCTGCGGAGATTGCACGCAAGGGTGGCCATTAGGAGGTTCAGGCTATGCTATAATCCATTGGTTAGTAGAACCGACTTTGCCAAGAAAACCTGAACTTAGCGTGTTGTTGCCAACATTAGCCCACATGGGTCGGACACCGCTGGTGGCCCTAACATGGCGGATGCTAAGCGAGTGACTTCTGGTATCCACTGAGACGTTGAGTCGGGCTCACTTTATGTGCAATTGCTATTTGACCGGCGTCCCATACTCCTGATTTAGGTTTCCATGCAATAACATCGATTGAGGATTTCTACCTCCGAGTCGCTGTACACGTGATACTTACGGACTTGCAGCTGATAGGCGACCATTCTTATCATGGGGGATTTTCGGTGCGGATCCTGAGCAACATTCCCGATTGCATTCATCGGATCATGAGATGACAAGAACGAACCGGTTAATCATCCATGTCAAACGATATCGTATTACGGAGGCCACTGGGGAGAATGAACCTGGTTGAATGCGTCGAGACTCGAGTGGAGCGCGTTTGAAGACCAGTGGTAATGACCGAAGGACTGAGTTGAACCATGATTGTGCATCTTCAATGTTGACAGCAGTCAAATCCGAACAATTGTGGACATCTCAAACAGGTACAACTGTTCCTCTGGTTTCGTGGTTTTTTTTTTTTTAGCAATCCTTCAAAACCTGCTACGAGCCTACATCACTTACCTTTGGCAGGCAACGTCGCGCAGCTTCCTCCCCTTACATCTGGCAGGTCGCATGGGTGGTATCTTACTGTATTGCACATACCTACCACGCAGTGTCCATTACTTTCGATTTCAAAGCCTCTATCTCCACTAGACGCGAGTGCGACGCAATCAGTCAAAGCAAATTCGTTGAATATTTTGGGGCAAGGTTGGATGGAAAGGTCGGCTTTTGCCTCAAAGGCGCTTTGGATGCTTCAAGGAACTACAGGAGACGCAAAATGTGTCTTCACTCTCCTGGAAGATGGTTACAGGGATCGATTTCTGCAGCTGCGGGATCTACCTACTCGCAGGAGCCGTTGTAACAGGTGAGAGGCGGGTTAGACAACGTAGTGAGAAAAAATGCCCCTACGGCTCTCCTTATAAATTGCTGAGTGAATATGTATCAGCATCACAGAATTCTTTTGGAAAAGCAATGCTTGATGCAACGATAGTGGCCACGGAAATGATTCACAGAGTCTCTTGGGGATTCTTCGTACCCTGTGCCATACATGTAAACTCTGTTCTCGTTGGGTACGGCAGTGTGTGTCTACAGCCTTGGCAGGGGGCAAGAAATGAGAACAGGCAGGAATAGTGACGCCAAAGAAGCGACTGCTTGCAGTTGGGGAGTGTTGTGGGATAGCAAACAACGGATGGTCCTCAAAAACGACCACCAACCGTGGTTCCCCCAAAGCCCTGCTCAGCGCTAATCAATGTGCTCCGGTCAGAATCACGATGTGTCTCCACTGTGCAGCTTACAGAGGGCGACCCGGTGACCCATGGCGTTTCAAATTTCAACTTCCTAATAGCACGGAAGCACACGGAGTTTTGCTTATATAACTAGTGTTGCACTGAGTTTATACTCAGCTGTCCTATTCCAATCCTGTGCTGCAACGTACAGTGAGGTACAAGTGAGAACTTTGACAAACTTGGGCGAATGATGGCACCGAAGGAAACCTCCGTAATGCTGACGCAGGCTCCTTGGTAACTTGCAACATCCAACCCGAGTCGCCGTCCTTACAATGGCATCCGAAGTCTGTCAGTAAGTAAAGCCCGCAGGAGGAGGAATCGATCGTTATAACCATGTTCCAGAGGGAAGGCGCAGTCTACGTCTCCTATAGCTCCCTTAGGCATCGAAGCTGCCCTTGAAGCGAAAGCCAACCCCTCCATCCAACCTCGCCCGAAAATATTCGATGAATTTGCTTTGACTGATCGCGTTGCACTCGTGTCTGGCGGGAATAGAGGCCTAGGACTCGAAACGGCGATCGCGCTTTGTGAGGCGGGCGCACGAGTTGTGTATTGCTTCGATCTCCCTGAGAAGCCTTCAGAAGTATTCTTAGCTTCCCAAGATTATGTCCACAAACTCGGAAACAATTCGAGGCTCGAGTATTTCAGTGCAGATGTGCGCAATCAGCAATTGTTATGGAAGAAAGCGGAGGAAATCGGTGATAAGGAGCAGCGATTCGACATTTGTGTGACAGCTGCTGGCATTGTCAAGTCTGACATAGGCTGTTTGGAGTATCCCGCAGAAACGTTCAAGGAGGTACGCCCACCGACTAAAGCTAGAGCCTCGTCCCTGACAGCGGTTCATTCTTCCTCAAGGTCATCGACGTGAATACAAATGGGGTTTTTTTCACGGCTCAGGCTGCTGGGCGGCAAATGGCACGTTTCGGTCGTGGAGGCAGTATCATAATGATTGCTTCTGTGGCGGGTAGTGTCGCTTCTCAGGTATTACTGATTCCGCCTTGAGTGGACTATCACGAATTACGAGCGTTCTTCCAGGGCCACAAGATAATATCATACAGCACCTCCAAGTCGGCTGTTCTGCAGATGGCTCGTAGCATGGCATGTGAACTCGGAAACAAGAAGATTCGCGTGAATTCATTGTCGCCCGGTTACATACATACTCAGTGCGTATGAATTTCTAGACGGGAATTTTTGATAGCTGAGAAGGTACATAGGATGATTGGGGCATTTCTCGATGAACGACCTCATCTACTCGATAAATGGTCGCACTGGAACCCGCTTGGACGGATTGGGAGACCCGACGAGCTTCGTGGCATTGTAACGTGGCTCGCCTCTGATGCATCTACTTTCTGCACTGGAAGCAAGTGAGTGAATCTAATAACACTGATCCGCAGTATACTTACATACGTAGTATTGTCGTGGACGGTGGTCATCGCGCGTGGTAGATATATACTATCCGCGAGGTGCCTCAGAAACAGGAGAAGCTACACGATGTTCACGGTGAAGGTGAAGTAGGTGTGTCCGTGGCAGGGTTTGTGAATAAGAGCAGAGGAATAGACTGTGAGATTGACTCGATGTAATTGTAATGCAGGCCGCAGTTCACGATACGGAGTGTGAGGCCCCGGAGGCACATACAATAGAGAGGTTGCGAGAATGCTACAAGTTTGACTGTGGGAGGCTCGCTTCGCAATGCGAGCGATCGTGGTCGTGACCCAGCTCCTCGGACATTGCTACTAGACCTTAAACGGCTTCAATTTGATACGTTCAACCAAGTTCATCCTCCCTTCTGTGTGTCTACTGGGGCGGATTAGCATGCGCTGAACAAAGCCAGGGGTGACATGTGCGTTTTAAAACATGGATGGTTTTTCTGGGTCGCTCCTGATACCTTGTGGTCCGTGATGGCTTTACCGGAGGCGATCCGGGGAGTGTAAGCTGGAGTGTTGCTAATAATCCACGCCGAAAACTCGCCGCAGGATAAGAATGATTGTTCATCCGCCGCAAGTCTGTATGACTTGTTCCACGAGCTAACGAGATAAACAAGAACTGGGGAAGAGACCGATGCCTCTTACCGAAACCTCTGAAAACAGGAGTATCGCACATACTACCAACACGTATGACTTCCGGAATGGGCAACATGTGGAAACAATAGTATGCATGTGCTGGCAGGCGAGTAACATTGGACATGCCAGATGACATGGGATGCTCGGGGACCAAGCAAGTTATCACGGGATTACACTGACTGTAACTGTATCATGTCAGGTCGAATATTCACCACGTTATAACAGCCAACAAATATTGGTGCCAACTTAACCTGAGTAGCAGTGCCTCGCGAGTCACGACATGGTTAACGCGTTTTCCACTCCGACGGTTCTCATACAGCACAAGTACAAGAACGAATGGGCGGGTGATACTAGCCCAAAATATGAGAATCAGCAAGATGCCGAACGAGCAACTGCTCCGTGGTTGGAGGACCCGAGAGAATTCCAGCACAGGATAAGTAATGTCGTCGATAAGAGCTGGGCTTCGCTCACTCGTATTCGGCTCAAGGATTTGCGGTCAGGTCAGGATCATGATATGTACACCTGCAACAGGACATAAATAATAAAATATTCCTAAGAGTATCTCGTACCTTTGCCGTGGGTCCGTCGTGGTATCCCAGTAGGGATTAGCGAGCCACGTCAAATAGTACTTCCAGACGCAATGCCTAGGAACTCGAACCAACTGCCACACTCCCCGTTCAAGCGTACAACGCAAGTTTAGCGTTGCGGTGATCGGCGCGCACCCACCGTATAAAGGCAAGCGTCAGTCCAGGCATAACTGACCAAAAGGTCAGTGATGAATTGACCTTGGCTTTGCTAGTTGAAGTAACATAGCCTGAGCCTCGTCCAATGTTAACCAGAGGTAAGCTTCATATTCAGTCTATCAATTACACATAGGTGGGGTGTACTTCCGTAGTCACGTACCTGTTACTTCGAGCGGCCTTCACCAGGTTCGCGAACCGGGAATCGAGCAAGCGTGCGCGAGTTACCAAGGACATTGTTTTAGATTCTGGGCGACCAGCCTGCGGCGAAACAAGGACGAGGGCGATCCCCAGGGCACCTATGACTTCTCAAAGTCCCTCGAATCAGGTTCGGATTGTATTTGCGAACTTTGTTTCTTGGAATGCGGTCAAGCTCGAATGCTTGCATGCTGGGGTAACCGCTAGTGACTTGGCAAGAAAACGTGAACATAGCATATTGACGCCGATGTTGTTCACATACATCGTTGAACGTTGAACGTTGAGTGTCAAGTTCATTCGATATACAATTGCGCCATAACGACTAACGCCTCCAATTCATGATACCTTCACTCTCCCTGACTCCGACTCCCCCAGCCTGGCTGTCAACATGGAATGCAATCTGTTGTTGTTCCCACGGAGGTTGGACAATTGCCGATACTTTCACGGGGAAGAATGTAACCGTCGGACTGTCAAATTCACGATTAGACGCTGTCACACACATTTCCTGTACAATTGGCATGCACGCACGTTATAAAAGCAAACGTCTGTCCAGGCATAACTGACCAAAGGCTCAGTAGGGACTCCACCGGATGGAACGGGGTGCTCACATGCAATAGGTAAAAGAGACGATGTCTAAGGTGCACCTGCCTATAAGGTTCTCGTCGTCCACAGTACTCGGACAAGCTGCACACTGTGCATGCGAGTATGTGGCGAAGGCAAGGAGAGTCAGTGCCTTCATGAGTTGCATCTTTGCGAGTGGAATGGAAAATGTAAGGACTTTGCTCATTTCATTATGCTTTATACGTCAAGTTCCGGTACAAAACGTGGCTTCCTTTTCGACAACCTGAGACAAAGATTGCGAGAAGTATAGGGGCGACACGTTGGCTTCGTTTCCAATACGTGGCAATTGCAGTGACGAGTGGGTTAAAAAAAAAAAACAGACCTGACCTATATATGTATATCCTACAACCGGTTTGTTGCGCTGAGGGAGGAAGCTGTGAACTGGCGGCAGATTCAATCAGAGCTATCCACCATGTAATGTCGATAGGATCGCACTGGCATCAACTTCACATCTTTGGTCAGAAGAGTTCTAGTCTCGAGAGAGGAAAGCTGGGCCGCAGGTAGCTCGCGTCTTGTGAACGATCATCGTGAACATTTGGATGAAAGTAGCTGTCCAGTTCATGGGATTCGACATAATCTTGAAGACGTGTTTTATTATGGTGCGACACGTAGGTTGAAATTTTTTTTTTAAAAAAAAGGAACCGGATGACAGTTACAGTTACGTGATAGAAGCCCTTTCCACTCCAGCAGGAGCTGTAGGACAGTTGGAATTCTGCTGCAGTACCCATCACTGGGAGCGGCCGTCTCCGGATTCGCGGGCTGCCGGAGAAATTTGTGTGTTATCAATGGCGTTGCCTTTAGAATTTAAGGTGTTCTGGGCGACCGATCCGCGGAGGAGTGAGGAGCAGGACGAATACAAGGGCGATCTCCAGTTTCAAAGTTCCTCATGTCAGGTTCGGGCTGTATTTGTGAACTCATCTTCCCTGGAATGCGGTCAAGCCCGGAAGATTACATGTTGCGGCGACCATTAGGGGTTCCACGTCGACAGGCGGACCTATTTTCCATTAGTTAGTAGAACCGACTTGGCAGGAAAGCCTGAACTTAGCGTGTTGATGCTAACATAGATGAAGATGGCTAGTGGTGGACAGACACGGTGGACGCCAGCGAAGCAAGTGACTTCTGCTATCGGGCCGCTGGGACGTTGAGTCGGGTTTACTTTATCTACATTGAGTCGCGCTCTCTTATTTGACCAACGTCCAATTCCAATCGACAGACTCCTGATTTGTAAGGTTTCAGTGCGATAAACATTGGTGTAGGGTTTCCTCCCGCGTTCATGTTTATCCTATTACCTTCGAGTCGCACTACACGTTATACTGACTTGCAGCTGATAGGCGACCTCTTTTATCCTGGCGAATTTTCAGCGTCGAATTAAACATCCTGATGACATTCTTCGGGTTGTCCCCGATAAAGTCCTTCACAGATCATGAACGAGTGGAACCCTGTATCATGAACGCGTTCTACAGTATAACTGTAGACATCTCAGCGAGGTACGAGTATGTATTCCTCTATTTATATTATATAGCAATCCCTCAAAGAGTTGCCACAGATCTAGAAAATTTACCTCTGACAGATAGCATTATGCCCTTATTTCTGGGACACTCGCGCATGGTACCTTGGTATATTACAAAATACCTACCACGCGCAGTGTCCACCATCGACAACAACACTGCGAATGAATTCGTAAGTATTACTGCTGCGAATCAGTGTTATTAGATTCACTCACTTGCTTCCAGTGCAAAAAGTAGATGCATCAGATGCAAGCCACGTTACGGTGCCACGAAGCTCGTCGGGTCTTCCAATTCTTCCAAACGGGTTCAAACGCGACCATTCGTCGAGAATATCCGGCCGTTTATCGAGAATTGCCCCAGTCATTCTATGTACGCAGATCAGCCTTCAAAAATGCCCGCCCAGGATCTCATACGCACTGAGTATGTATATAACCAGGTGACAATGTATTCACGCGAATCTTCTTGTTTCCGAGCTCACACGCCATACTGCGAGCCATCTGCAGAACGGCGGACTTGGATGAGCTGTATGATACCACTCCGTGTGCCTGGGGGTACGCTCATAAATGGTGACAATCCACTTGGGGTGGGGTCAACCATACCTGGGCAGCAACACTTCCCAGCACAGAGGCGACCATTATGATACTACCTCCACGACCGAAGCGTGCCATTTGCCGCCCGGCAGCCTGAGCCGTGAAGAAAACCCCATTTATATTCACGTCAATGATCTTGAGTGAGGAGGAGTGGCTGTCAAGGACGAGGCTCTGGGTTTAGTTAGGGAATGGACGTACCTCCTTGAACGTTTCCGCAGGATATTCCAAACAGTCTATGGTGGGCTTGGCAATGCCAGCAGCCGCGACGCATATGTCGAGCCGTTGCTCCCTATCGCCGATTTCCTCCGCCTTCTTCCATAGCAGTCGCTGGTCGCGTACGTCTGCACTGAAATACTCGAGTCTCGAATTGTTCCCGAGTTTGTAGACATAATCTTGGGAAGCTAAGAATACTTCCGAAGGCTTCTCAGGGAGATCGAAGCAGTACACAACCCGCGCGCCCGCCTCACATAGAGCAATCGCTGTTTCGAGTCCGATTCCCCTATTTCCTCCAGAAACGAGGGCGACGCGGTCGGTCAAAGAAAATTCGTCGAATATTTTCGGACGAGGTTGGATGGAGGGGTTGGCTTGTGCTTCAAGGGCAGCTTCGATGCCTAAAAGACCAATAGGAGATACAGACTGTGTCTTCGCTCTCCTGGAAGATGGTTATATGAATCGACTTCTACGCTATGGGATTGACTCACTGAGGGACTTCAGATGTCATTGTAAGCAGGTAGAACGCGGCTTAAACGTTGCAATGAGAGGACACGCTTACGGCTCTCCCTATAAACTGCAGAGTGGGTCCGTATCAGCATCACAGAGATCTTTTGGAAAAGCAATGCTTGGTGCAACTATGAAAGCTGCGGAAATGATTCGCCGAGTCCCTCGGAGATTCTTACTCGTGACCCATTAATTGTTACCATGCAACTAAACAGCTCCGTCTCTGCGGCTATGGTAGAAAACTAGATATGAAAGCAGACGGGACGAATCGTGACACTTGGACGCTAAAGAAGTGATTGCTTTACGATTTGAGAATAATTTGAGGTGCCAGAAAATAGATGGGGCCACGGAAGGGGTACCACAGTTCCCCTTGAAACCCCGCTCGGCGCTAATCAATGCGCCACAATCAGGATCATGATATCTTCTCACAGAGCGTGATTCTGAATACCGGGAAGCCTACTCCGCAACTGAGCGATTTGTAGCGTTTGCCTGGCATGTTGTGACGGAGAGTCATGAGATCCGCGCATGTTGAGTGCAACCAGATGGCACGTAGTAACTAATTAGCGCGAGAAATCCAAGTACTTGGTAGCGCGCAAAGAAGTGATGCTTATGTAACTGCACTGCGCGTTCATCAAGACCCAGGTACCCATACACAGCACACACTGCGAGGTATAGTGGGGTACGAATAGGAACTTCGGCAAACCTTCCCGCCCAAAAGAGCCTTCGTGATGCTGATTCAGAGAGCAATTTATAAGGACAGCCCTCAAGGGCAATTTCTCTCACTGCAACGTCTAATCGGCGTCTCACCTGCTTACAATGACATCTGAAGTCCGTCAGTGAGTAAAGCTCGTAGGTGCGGAAATAGACTACATGACCATCTTCCAGGAGAGCGAAGACACAGTCTGTGTCTCCTATCGGTCCTTTAGGCATCGAAGCCGCCCTTGAAGCACAAGCCAACCCCTCCATCCAACCTCGTCCGAAAATATTCGACGAATTTTCTTTGACCGACCGCGTCGCCCTCGTTTCTGGAGGAAATAGGGGAATCGGACTCGAAACAGCGATTGCTCTATGTGAGGCGGGCGCGCGGGTTGTGTACTGCTTCGATCTGCCTGAGAAGCCTTCAGAAGTGTTCTTAGCTTCTCAAGATTATGTCCGCAAGCTCGGGAACAATTCGAGACTCGAGTATTTCAGTGCAGACGTACGCGATCAGCAACTGTTATGGAAGAAAGCAGAGGAAATCGGTGATAAGGAGCAACGGCTTGACATATGCGTCGCGGCTGCTGGAATTATTAAGCCTGACATGGACTGTCTGGAATATCCCGCGGAAACGTTCAGAGAGGTGCGTTCATTCCCCGACCAAACCCAGAGCTTCGTCCTTGACAACCGTACCTTGTTCAAGGTTATCGACGTGAATACAAATGGGGTTTTCTTCACGGCTCAGGCTGCTGGGCGGCAAATGGAACGCTTCGGTCGTGGAGGCAGTATCATAATGATCGCCTCGCAGGTGGGCAGTGTTGCTGCCGAGGTATTGTTGATTCCGCCTTAAGTGGACTTTCATAATTTACGAGCATACTTCCAGGGCCAGAAGTTGGTATCATACAGCTCGTCCAAGTCGGCCGTGCTGCAAATGGCTCGCAGTATGGCGTGTGAGCTGGGGGGAAAGAAGATTCGGGTGAATACATTGTCACCTGGTTGTATATATACCCAGTGCGTATAAGTTCCTGGATGGACATTTCGACAGCTGAGTCAGGGTGCAAAGAATGATTGGGGGAGTTCTCGATAAACGACCTGAAATGCTCGATAACTGGTCGCGCTTGCACCCCCTTGGACGAATTGGAAGACCCGATGAGCTTCGTGGTGTCGTAACGTGGCTTGCCTCTGATGCATCTACTTTCTGCACTGGAAGCGAGTGAGTGGAACCAATAACACCGATATGCAATATACTTATGCATGAATCAACAGTATTTTCGTGGATGGTGGATATCGCGCGTGGTAGGCATGTACTGGTATCTGTGGGATGTCTCAGAAATGGAAGGTGCAGCACTATGTTTCTTGGTGAAGGTGAATGAGGTGGGTCTGTGGCAGGGTCTGAGAGTTTGCTATAAAAAAGAGAAAGAATATACTGTACCTGTACCCCAGGTAACGAGATAAACACAAACAAGGGAAGATATCCTCGGTCGATGCCTTTTTCCTACCGAAAATGCATATTGTCCATACATACCAACACGGCATTTCTTCCGGAGTGAGCAGCTTGTTAGGCGTAGACGTTGGTCGTTATGGTGCGCAGTCGTACAACATTGCAGCTCGCTTTGTGGAAGGATATAATGCAGGCGTGTCTTAGACTTATTACCGGTCTGCACTGGTTGTAATTGCGTCATATTAGCCCACTGTAAAATCATACCAAATGCCCTCCGTAACAACTTATCTTAAGTGACAAGGCTGCAAGACGATTAGACGCGTTTCCCAGTCCGACGGTTCTAATACAGCACGAATAAGCAACTTGAAGTGACATCAGCCCTAAGTATGAGAATAAGCAGGGGGCCAACAAACGCCGTACGGTCGTTGAATAAGTAACCACTTCATGGCTGGAGGACGCGGATGATGTTGGAACATGCAACCAGCCAATGTCATATTTTAATTTGCTGCGACTCGTAGACTCGTCATGACCCAGAGGCTATTAGGGAGCCACATCGAATAGCGCCCTCCCAGCATGCCTAGAAGGTACAGGAGCTCTCTCCAAGAAAAATGCGTGCAAAGCACGCTTAGTGTCGTGATGAATCACCGCCGGTGGTCTTTTTTGTCCGCTGCCAGTATCACCATCAGTAAGCGGCGAAACCGTCTCAAATCTGATATCGTTGAGGCCTTGCAGTGTATGAAATCCCTCTCCAAGAAGCATTTACTCTTCCCCGACGATCCTTCTGTAATTTCCGAAGCGCACATGATGGAGTCACATCCCCCCTACCGTTAGTTCTCAAGAAGACTGGGACAACGTTGCCAAAGATCTGGCCGATGATGAGGGTCAGGAGGAAACTGACGAGGACGACGTTTTTGTCCCATTCTATAACATGTAGTGCCTTGCAACCTCGTAGTTTGTCCGCGCCTGTTTGTAGCTACTCTAGCTACAACTACTAATCCCTTTGCACAAGTTTTTCGTGTTCAGAGCCCTATATAGGGCCTGGCCCGGCTCACGGCTCGGCTTCAGATCTCAGGCCGTGAGCCCTCAAAAGCCGGGCCCAAGCTGAGCCGGGCCTGGGCAACACTAAATTCACCGGTCACCACTCGGGATATGTTGAGAGCCCTAACATTCAGTCATGCGCCGGGCTGCCAGTGAGTGCAACTTGATGCCACTTGTCACGTGTATGAAGCTTATATTTAGATTAGGTAGAAATACAGTGTACGAATGTACATAAGTAGCTTGCACGTTCGGTAAGGCGACTGCCCGAGTACACAGCACACAGCACATATGTAATGATGGAATACGAGTGGCCCAGAATTTGCCCAACTCAGGCAACCTTCGCGATGCTGGCGGACCACTTAGCACTATATAAGGGCAACCCGGAAGGCCATTCTCTCTCACTGCAACCTCTGACCCCCATCTCACTTGCTTACAATGGCATCCGAAGTCCGTCAGTAAGTGAAGCCCGTGGATGTAGAAATCGATTCATATGACCATCTTCCAGGAGAGCGAAGACGCAATCCGTGTCTCTTATTGGTCCTTTAGGCATTGAGGCCGCCCTTGAAGCACAAGCCAACGCCTCCGTCCAACCTCGTCCGAAAATATTCGACGAATTTTCTTTGACTGACCGCGTCGCGCTTGTTTCTGGCGCAAACAGGGGAATCGGACTCGAAACGGCGATCGCCCTGTGCGAGGCGGGCGCACGAGCCGTGTATTGCTTCGATCTGCCTGAGAAGCCTTCGGAAGTGTTCCTAGCCTGCCAAGATTACGTCCGCAAACTTGGAAACAACTCGAGACTCGAGTATTTCAGTGCAGACGTGCGTGACCAGCAACTGCTATGGAAGAAAGCAGAGGAAATTGGTGATAAGGAGCAACGGCTTGACATATGTGTCGCGGCTGCTGGAATCCTTAAACCCGACATAGACTGTTTGGAATATCCTGTGGAAACGTTCAAGGAGGTGTGTCTACCCCCAACCAAACCTAGAGCCGCGTCCTTGAATATCTTTTCTTTTTTGTTCAAGGTTATCGACGTGAACACAAGTGGGGTTCTCTTCACGGCTCAGGCCGGTGGACGGCAAATGGCACGCTTCGGTCGTGGTGGCAGCATCATAATGGTCGCCTCTATAGCAGGTAGCGTTGCAGCCCAGGTATTGTTGATTCCACCTTAAGTGGACTTTCATAATTACGAGCATACTTCCAGGGCCAGAAAGTAATATCATACGGCTCGGCCAAGTCGGCTGTTCTGCAGATGGCCCGCAGTATGGCCTGTGAGCTCGGAGACAAGATGATTCGCGTGAATACATTGTCACCTGGTTATATACACACCCAGTGCGTATGAGTTCCTAAGTGGACATTCCGATAGCTGAGCCGGGGTATGTAGAATGATTGGGGGAATTCTCGATAAACGACCTGATGTACTCGACGCATTGTCGCGTTTGAGCCCACTTGGACGAATTGGAAGATCTAACGAGCTTCGTGGGGTCGTAACGTGGCTTGCCTCTGATGCATCTACTTTCTGCACTGGAAGCGAGTGAGTGGAACCAATAACACCGATATTCACCATACTAACATATAATTTGGCAGTATCATCGTGGATGGTGGATATCGCGCGTAGTAGGTTGGTACTGGTATCTGCGGGACGCTTCAGAAATGGAGGGTGACACACTGTGTCCCGGTAAAGATGAATGAGGTAGATCTGTTGCGGGGTCTTCGAGTTTGCTATAAACAAGAGAGAGAATATATTGTACTTGCACCCCGAGGTAATGAGATAAACCCAAGCAGGGGAAGGGATCCTTGGTCTATACCTTTATCTTACCGAAAACGTTAGAAGCGGAAACTGTACCTACCAGCACGGCAATAGGTAACATGTTATACATATGGACGTTAGTCATTCTAGCCATACAACATTGCAATTCGCTTTGTCAAAGCAGAAGGATTGCAGGCCAATAATAGTTCCTTTCATTCTGCTGGGTATGTACGGCCTCGGCGCTGGACTTATTCAGCATGTGCAAATATTGAAATAACAATACGAATGTGCATGCGGCGTATCTCAAACTTACCACCGGTTTGCATTGGTTGTACATAACTGCGCGACATTAGCCCACTGTGAAATCATGGTCGCAAGACAGTTAACACGTTTCCCAGCCTGATGGTTCTCATACGGCACGAATACGAGAATGAATAAGCAGGTGATGCTAGCCATAAGTACGAGAATAAGCAAGAGGCCAATAAACGCTGTACGGTCATTGAACGAGTAACCGCTTCGTGGCTGGAGGACGGGGACGAAGTCCAGCACATGATAAGTTCAGCCGGATAATGTCGAGAATTGCCACCGGGGGACCTTCATGCTTGTATTGGGCATCCGTTTTTGTTTGTGTGCTTGTGGGGACAATGATCATCCGCATCGATGGTTTTCGTACGTCGGAGGTTTTGACATGCTGGTTTAGGACATTGTGCCAGCCCGCCAGTCATGCATGTATTTTCTACATAGAAATACATGTGCACAAATGTAGTGACTACCGTGAAGGGGACAGTACATGCCACATATGCCGCAAAGTATGTGCGGTAGTAGTAGTGGAGTACGAGTGGCCCAGAGCTTGACCTACTTGGGGGACCTTCTTGATGTTGATACAGACAACTCAGCAGTATATAAGGGAAGCCCGTAAGGGCATTTTCATTGCAACATCTAACCCGCCCTTCGAATGGCATCCGAAGTCCCTCAGTAAGTGAAGCCTGCAGGTGTAGAAATCGATCCATATATCCATTTTCCAGGAGTGCAAAGACCAGTCCGTGTCCCCTATCGGTCCTTTAGGTATCGAAGCCGCCATTGAAGCACAAGCCAACCCCTCCGTCCAACCTCGCCCGAAAATATTCGACGAGTTCGCTTTGACAGACCGTGTCTCACTCGTTTCTGGCGCAAATAGTGGGATCAGACTCGAAACGGCGATCCCCTTGTGTGAGGCGGGCGCACGAGCTGTATATTGTTTCGACCTCTCTGAGAAGCCTTCAGAGGTGTTCTTAGCTTCCTAAGATTATGTCCGCAGACTCGGAAACAATTCGAGGCTCGAGCATTTCAGTGCAGACGTACGCGACCAGCAGCTGTTATGGAAGAAAGTAGAGGAAATCGGCGATAAGGAGCAACAGCCTGACATAGACTGTTTGGAGTATCCTGCGGAAACGTTCAAGGAGGTACCCTTTAACCCCCCCCCCCCCCCCAACTAAACCTAGAGCCTCGTCCTTGAATATCCTTGCTTTTCTGTTGAAGGTCATCGACATGAACACAAGTGAGGTTCTCTTCACGGCTCAGGCCGGTGGACGGTAAATGGCCCGCTTTGGCCGTGGAGGTAGTATCATCATGGTCGCCTCTATAACAGGTAGCGTTGCAGCCCAGATACTGTTGATTCCGCCTTAAGTGGACTTCCATAATTACGAGCATATTTCCAGGGCCAGAAAGTAATATCATATGGCGTGTGAACTTGGAGACAAGAAGATTCGCGTGAATACATTGTCACCTGGTTATATACACACCCAGTGCGTATGAGTTCCTCAATGGTCATTTCGATAGCTGAACCAGGGTATATAGAATGATTGGGGAAATTCTCGATAAACGATCTGACGTACTCGACGCATTGGCGCGCTTAAGCCCGCTTGGACGAATTGGAAGATCTAACGAGCTTCGTGGGGTTGTAACGTGGCTTGCCTCTGATGCATCTACTTTCTGCACTGGAAGCGAGTGAGTGGATCCAATAACACTGATATGCACCATACTTATGCATGAATCGGCAGTATTATCGTGGATGGTGGATATCGCGCGTGGTAGGTATGTACTAGTATCTGCGGGACGTCTCACAAATGGAGGATGCCACACTATGTGTCCCTGGTGGTAAAGGTGGATGGGGTACGGACACCAGTATGTTATGCATACCTATTCCTTCCATGCTAGACATGGAAGTTGGTCGTTATGGTGCATAATCGTACAACATTGCAGTTCGAGTTGTCAGATCGAAGGATTGCAAGCCAATAGTTCCTTTCATTCTACCGAGTACAGCCTTCACACTGAACTTATTCAACGTGGAAATAACAATACAGCTGTAATCGCGTCACATCAGTTCAGTGAAACCATACTAAAGGCCCTCCATGCTAACTTATCCTAAGTGGTAAGGTCGCGGGACGATTACAAAGGAACCGTCAGACTGGGAAACACGATACGACATGAACCGTATCTCCCAGACGGACGCGGTTCCCATACGACACGGATACGAGAACGAATAAGCAAGTGATGCTGGCCCTAAGCACGAGAATAAGTAAGACGTTGATACATTGTAGGGCATTGAATGAGTAACCACTTCGTGGCTGGAGGACGCGGGCGAAGTCCAGTGCATGGTAAATTTAGCCGGATCGTGTCGAGGTAAGAGCACTGGGTTTCGCTCCCTCATATTCTCAAAGAGCTGCGATTAGATCATGATCATGATCCAGGCTCCTACGACACAGCCTTTCCGCTGGCCCCTGGGAGTGTGAAGGGCGTATTCCGTGTCGGTGTTCAAAATAGAGTTCGAGGGAATTACATAAAGTTATGCTGGGTTTGAAACTCGGACATTGCCTCGGAATACACCGACAGGGCGGATGGCCTGTATCGTAGGAGCCTGAATACCGATATGATCATTGCCCGACAAACGATGCTGCCGGCTGTCTAATTATTATGACTCTTAACATATCCCAAGTGGTGCCTCATTACAATGCTAAACCTGCTTTGTAGGCGTTTCTGTAGACATTTTTCTTGACAGAGCTCCTGTGCTAGGTATGCCAGGATGTCGCTATTTGACGTGGCTCGCTAATGCCCGCTGCACCACGGACCGCAGCAAAAGTACGACATTCTCAACAATGTTTACGCCCTGTTTCTAGTGTACACTAGTACCTAACCGCAATCTTTGGGCCGAATGCGAGCGGGCGAAGTCCAGTGCTTTTATCTCGACATTATCTGGCCAAACCTATTATTCATTTTACTGGGTACGGCCTCCACATTGAAAGCGTGTGGAAATAACAATCACTGGGGGCAAAAACCAATGTTTAGTAAATAAAACATTGAAAAAGCAGATACTATTTTTCAAAACACAAAGAGAACATGGTAAAAATATTTAATCTTCCTAAACATAGTATCTCTTTCTTTCATGTTCTTTTGCTGTTTGTGGCTCAAATATTGGATAATGCCTCCAGTGAATGCACGGGCACAGGTGTGTGTCTTAAAGTTTTGCACCGGTTGTAATTGCGCCACATCAGTTCAGTGAAATCATACTGAATGTCCTCACGGCGTGCCAACTACTTATCCTAAGTACTTGTAAGGTTGCGAGACGATTAACGCGTTTCCCAGTCCGACGGTTCTCATACGACACAAATACGAGACCAGATAAGCAAGTGATGCTACGGAGCCCTAAGTATGAGAATAAGCAAGAGACCAACTGTAAACGCTGTACGATCGTTGAATGAGTGACAGATTCGTGACTGGACAAGGACCTCATACTGGCTTGCAATCCTTCCAATCTGACGAAGCGAAATGTAATGTTGTATGACTACGCACTATAACGACTAATAGCCATGTCTAACGCACTCACTCCGGAAGAAATACCGTGTTGGTATGTACAACGTGCTACTTCCCGTTTCTAACACTTTCAGTAAGATGAAGACATCTGCCGAGAATCGCTTCCCTTGTTCGTGTTTATCTCGTTATCTCGAGGATCTGGGTAACAAGTACAATATATTCTCTCTGTTTTATAGCAAACTCTCAGAATTTGTCACGGATCCACCTCATTCACCTTTACCGCCAGGGAAACATAGTGCAGCACCCTTCCTTTCCGAGGCGCCCCGCAGATACCACAGTAGTGCACACCTACCATGCATGATATCCACCATCCACGAAAATACTGTCGATTCATGCTTAAGTATGGTGGATATCGGTGTTACTGAATCCACTCACTCGCTTCCAGTGCAAAAAGCAGATGCATCAGAGGCAAGCCACGTTACGACGCCACGAAGCTCGTCAGATCTTCCAATTCGTCCAAGCGGGTACAAACGCGACCAGTTGTCGAGCATGTCAGGCCGTTTATCGAGAATTTCCCCAGTCATCCTACGTATGTACCTCGGTTCAGCCGTCAGAATATCCGACTAGAAACCCGTACGCACTGAGTATATATGCAACCAGGTGACAATGTATTCACGCGAATCTTCTTGTCTCCGAGCTCACAGGCCATACTGCGGGCCATCTGCAGCACGGCTGACTTGGACGAGCTGTATGATACCAATTTCTGGCCCCGGAAGTATGTTCATGATTTATGTAAGTCCACTTAAGGCGGAATCAACAATACCTGGAAAGCGACACTCCCCGCCATAGAGGCGACCATTATGATACTGCCTCCATGTCCGAAGCGTACCATTTGCCGGCCAGCAGCCTGAGCCGTGAAGAAAACCCCATTTGTATTCACGCCCATGACCTTGGACAAGAAACAGTGTTCAAGCACAAGGGTCTAGGTTTAGTTGTGAGGATGAACGTACCTCCTTGAACGTTTCCGCAGGATATTCCAAACAGTCTATGCCACGCTTGAGAATTCCAGCAGCAGCGACGCATATGTCAAACCGTTGCTCCTTATCGCCGATTTCCTCTGCTTTCCTCCATAGGACTTGCTGGTCACGTACGTCTGCACTGAAATACTCGAGTCTCGAGTTGTTTCCGAGCTTGCTAACGAAATTCTGGGAAGCTAGGAACACTTCTGAAGGCTTCTCAGGCAGGTCGAAGCAATACACAACTCGTGCGCCCGCCTCACACAAGGCGATCGCCGTTTCGAGTCCGATTCCCCTATTTCCTCCAGAAACGAGTGCAACACGGTCAGTCAAAGCAAATTCGTCGAATATTTTTGGGCGAGGTTGGAAGGAAGGGTTGGCTTGTACTTCAAGGGCGGCTTTGGTGCCTAAAGGACCAATGGGAGACACAGACTGTGTCTTCATTCTCCTGTATGATAGCCATATAATCGATTTCTACCCCTACGGGCTTACTTACTGGCTGACTTCGGATGCCATGCTAAGCAGGTGGAACGCGGCTTAGACGTTTGAGTGAGAGAAAAGTGCCCTTGTGAGCCGTCCTTATAAATTGCGGGGTCGTCTGAATCAGCATCACGAAGGCTCTTTGGGGTACCGGGATATGATGGTTCGCCAAAGCTCCCACTCCCACTCCACTGCACCTCGCGGTACCATGTGTGTACGTACATACTTGTTTTGGGAGTCCGAAGGGGATAGACTCAGCTGACTAATACGCTACAAAAGGTAGTTCAGGTATCAACACATGTAAATACCTCGCCAGCCCAAGATCTAGGTAATTCATCACGTTCTCTTGTCCTTGGTGGGCGCTTTTGACCTTTCGAGTCCTACTGATGTTTCTAGATTTGATTTTGATTCGTCCTCGGCGATGTTTCAGTCGAATGAGTGTGTGGGAACACTTTCTGCGGGTAGCGGGTGGCCCTGACGACACAGGTATCTCGTCGCGCAAGCTCTGGCCTCGACCTGCATGCTGACTCTCTGCAGCTAGCAGCGTTTCTTTGACTCATGCCGAGTCAACCCTCCCTCTGCTCGTTATGTTTGCGGCATCCCCACTGCGGTCGATTTGTTTGCTGTCACCACCATCCATCTCTCCCTCAACGTCCTTGGTAGCAGACTCCTTGTCTGTGCTTGCCGGGTCCTCCAAATGTAATATCTTGATTCAGGGTGCTCGACATCTCGAGCGGCTTGTTTCATGGTACGGATGTGTTGACGTCTCCAGGTTAGCATGCATATGAGCATTCTCTGTTCTCAGTTGCTAGCACCTTCAAAGTGTTGTCTTCCACATCCATGACAATTTTGAGTACTTCACTACTGCTTAGATAACAAGGGAACATGACCCCCAAAAGTCAATCTCATGTTGCATAATTAGGCAAAAATCCTTAATGCATGATGCAAAATGCGAACCCCAGGGCCGCCCAACTTGGGACCGGGTCGAACGTAATGCAACATTTGAAACATGCACAGCGAGATCATGCATTATGAGAGCATCTAAGTAACTGTATGTACACCTGCAACAGAGTGTCGATATCACTGAGAATGCCGTGCCTTCTCTGCACACGGGTTGTGCTGGTCCGGCGGGCATTAGCGAGCCACGTCGACTAGCGACTTCCCGGCGCAATATACCTAGGAGGTACAGGAACTCGAACTGGATCCCGCCACGTTCAAGGGAAACGCATACAAAGCAGGCTTAGTGGTGTAGTGAATCATCACACGGGATATGTTAATCTCGATTGAACGCCGGGTCCGCCACTGAGTAGAGCTTGTGCCTGTGCGGTGCTGACGAGAGTGTACCTATAGAAAGTCACTGTGATAAGTACCCCACGGCAGTAGGAGAGTATCACAGTGCTCGTCAGTAACTTTCTGCACAACGTAACGTCATGCAGTCGTAATACAGACCTTGTTGGGAAAGTTATCCCAAGTCATTGACGCTGATGACGTTTCCAACGCCGCCGTCGATGCTTTCAGCGTCATGTTTGCGCTCGCCTATCCCCGTAGTCACAACTGTTCAGTGACTAGTTTTGACCTAGTTGGTTTCAGGAATGCCACCTTCCAGAGCCCTGGCCCATTACCCCAAAGTCTGCGTGATGTTCTTCGCTTGTTCGCGACCTGGCATCACACTATGCACTTCTTCTTGATTAAGTGGCTAGCCCCTGGACCTGCAACATGCCTTGTACACGAGGCAGCGCCCACATCATTATTAACCACTCTAGAGCTGTGTAGGTTGGCCAGTTGGCAACTTGTTCATTATGCGAATGGTTACGCAGTCCATCCCTTATGTCAATTGCTTCGTCGCTAACACAGCTTGGCTATGTTACATTACGACGGCCATCCGTTATCTGGTCTGCACGTTCATAAAACTGGGTTTTCGAAATTTGCAACCAGCGGTTCCGATCATGACGTACCGCTTTCAGGAGGATTGGTTTCATACGTTTGATGATATGGTGAGAAGCATGTTTGAACCAGTGCTACAGAATTCCAGGGAGAAGATGACGAGATAATTCATGGTCTGGGTCTGGCGAACCGGCGAGGGCTGCCCGCTACGACAGATTAGCGCCAGCAAATGAATACTATTGTGTTTTTTTTCTTGCTGTCTGTTCCATGGAAGGGGATTCACTAGTATTAGCACGGAAGACGACATAAAAAAGGAAAAAAAAAAAAAAAAACACTGGAAACGGACGCAAAACTGGCTGGTTGCTGGTTTGGAATTCTGGCTCGGAGTCAGGGTCGCCTCCGACCGAGTCTAATGCGTTCCTGACGACTTGCAAAACTCCTTCTCTCCCCCATCCACAGCCTACCCCAACTCGTTGACGGGGCGTTCCCTGCTATCCGACGTGGTCTGTTCATCCGCTGAGCAGATGTACTGCCAACCACCCGCTTACTAGCTTCAAGTCAACGCGAGACGACATCCTACTGCCTTTGTACAATCTGCCGCTGTCCGGAAACATCTCTCTGACCTCTACGACCCATCCGTGTCTAATCTATCTGACGCATCAGGATTTGTCTGTACCTGTGATTCGTATATCCTCTTTATTCCCTGGTCACCACAATTCTATCAATGCCAAACGTCCCTGACACGGGCTCAACCGTCCGCCGGAGCAGGGAAAACGATAGAGAGCGCTCCGCGGTAGCCCCTCGCGATGAAGGTACGGGTGGGAGCTCTGGTGTCGTCCTTAACATGGACATGGTTTGGACGAGCTATTACGCTGTGTAAGTCCCGTCGATATCTAAATTTTCTCCTCCCTCAAGCATCTGCATGGGCGCGTGTTATTCCCCTCGTTCATGTAGTGTGACCCTGTTTCCCTGCTCATCCCTTTACTGCACCGTGCATTCTTGCTACGTCCGTGGTTTGAGCGTTCGCTGATGTTGCATCCAGAGCATACACAGTCCCGGTCCAAATTGGCACTTCCCTACAAAATTTCTCTCTCCAAGTCGACACTGGTTCATCGGACCTTGTGAGTCATTCCGTCCTCGTTGTCTCATGAACCATTCTCATTTGTGTGCCTGCTGAAACGGGTTATAGTGGGTCGCATCAAAATCTTGCTCCACAAGTTCGTGTTCTTCTACAGGCGGGCGGTTATATGATCCAAGTTCCTCCTCGACGTCGACGGGCGGTAACTTTACCCTCCAATACCTTCAGGGATCCGTCAGCGGTCCCATAGTATGGGACGCAGTCCAAATTGGGGGATACAGTATCACGAACCAGGCACTCGGTAAGGATACGTCATTAGGCTCATAGCTACAACCGGACGTTGATCTCTTTAGGTGCTGCTACGTCTGTCAACAATGAGCCCCTGTCGTACGAGTTCGATGGCATCTTGGGCCTCGCTCTCCCTTTGAACTCCGTCATACAACAGCAGATTCCCGCACAGATCGGTAACGACCCTGACGGCGCAGCCCTGTCTTCCAATCTATTCTCTATCACACCTACTAGCGATGCTCCATCACAAGCTTTCTTTTCATTATCTCTTGCCAGACCAGGTTCAAGTCAAGTACCTTCTCTCCTCGGAATCGGGCTCCATCCATCGCAAATCGTCTCTGATCCCACTCAAATCCGATATTCAGAACTGATTAGCCAAACCGTGGGCGAACTCTATTGGAAGACGCACATCATGGCGATCACGGTGTACGTGAATGGTCAAGCAAAGCCAGTGGCGCTCGAATCTCTATCGGGCGCAGCGCTGCCAGCTGCCGTTCTTGATTCTGGCATGCCGGTGATACTGACGACTTCGATCATTGCAAATGGCATATACGGCGCTTTGGGTATCACCCCCGCCTCAGACGGTCAATGTACGCCCTTCATATCTCGCAGCGTCCCTGTTTCTTTTCTTAACGAGGATTGGTGCCAGATTATGTCCCTTGTACGACACCTCTGAATATGACCATTTCGCTGCAGGGTCAACCTGAACTCCCCATCCACCCTCTTGATCTGACTGTCGAACCATCCGGCCAATCCGGTGCACAGTATTGCGTGGGCCTCATCCAAGCCGCCGATGTCCAACTGCAGAAAAACACTGCCATAGGTGACATGGTTCTTGGTGTCCCATTTATGCGGAACGTGTACACGGTAATGGCGTATGCCACGCCCAATTCCGATGGGACCTTCGATACGCCAGTGGCGACGGATCTGAGTCCGACGCTTGGATTGCTAGGTCTGACGAACGCGACGCAGGCCATGGAGGAGTTCCATACTGTACGCGTTCTTAACCAACCACTCGGCGGCGGGTCATCGCCGACTCCGAGCACGTCACAAAAGGGCCTCTCTGTCGGCGTGGAGGTTCTCCTTGGCCTCGTCGGCTTCTTCGCGCTTTGCATCGTGTCGTTTGGATTGCGGTGGTTCTGCGCGAGACGGAAGTGGCGGAAGCAAGCTGAAAATGCGGCCTCTCCGACGCTGTCACATAGGGAGCTGGAGCCGGAGGATAAGGTGGGGTACAGTACGTACGAGCTTGCAAGGCGAGACTCGCGGTCAAGCAGTGTCGAGGAAATTTTCCCGGATACGCTTCACTCACTTGCGTTCGACTCGGATCGAGTCGTGTCGCAGTATACCGTCGACAGTGGCCGGACGTACGTCGATGAGGGTGGAAATGGCTTGGAGGAGTTCGGGCTCAAGGGTCACAAGACGAAGGTGACATCAACGGGGTCGGGGACGATGCCATCAACGTGGAGGGATACGCTTGTTGGGTCAGACGGGGATGGAACACCGACGTCTCCCGTGTTCCCACCGCGCCACCGTACGACGAGTGAACTTGTTTCTGTGCCGTTACTCGCCCACCATCAGCCTCATCATCGGCGGAGCGAATCGGACGGGAGTGATTTAGGAGAGTTCGGGGTGTCGTCGTTCGGAAATATGGGGAGCATGGCTGGGATCGGAACTGCAGTGCGAGGAAGCCAGATCGATCCCGATCTCAGTGGGATGATGCATGTGAGGATGAGGAGTAATAGTAGTGGGATGAGCGGGCTGTCGACGGTACCGTTACGTCCACCTCCGGGTCCGCGCTCAAGTATGAATTCGCTCTCGAATCGGAGAAGTGTGATGGGTCCACGGGAGCCGAGACCGAGGAGTATGGCGTCACGAAATGCGACTACGGTATCTACTCCGCGTCCTTCTGAAGATGAGAGAGCTGAAGAATCGACGGAGCCTTCCTCAAAACAAGATGCACAGCCACCATTGTCATGACCCCTTGCCCTTGTCCGAATGTTTGATGTATTTTCACATTTATTGCGATACATCGCCACCATGCAGATTTCTTCCTCGTGTCTCGCCGTTATACGCAGTATTCGCCCACACTGCCGCTCATTACATTGTCATCTGCACTCATCCTCACGTTGCCGTTGTCTCCCATCACTCTCCTTGCGAATTCGCTGCACACAACACAACCATCCATCTCTCGTTCAGGATCACAACATTTTCTTCCTCTCGCGTGTCGCATATTACTGTAAAACCTACGGACCTCCTTTCGTAATTTGGGTTCGTTCTCGTTGGACGCTGTCAGGGTTTCTTTTCTTTTCCGTTGTTGCAACGACACAACAATATCTACATACCTATCTACCATCCACTGTGCCCTATCCTGTTTACCATGCGTACCCTACATACTTATGCATTACACGCCAACTTCTGGCCGTAGTTGCTCACCGATCGACGTATAGCCCACTTGTATTGACAGGGCTCCTTATCATTCTGTTGCGAGGAGTTGGCGGTGTGATTTTTGTATGCTCGGGAAGGTATGGCGTTAGAACGTAAGGACTCCAAGAGTGATATGCGGGGGTGCACACATAATGCCTCCTCGTTCATGTCTGGGCGGAAGAGGGGAGCGTCTGAAAGGTATTCCCCAAACTTTGGTAGCGGAAGACCCCGCGCACCCAACGCGATGACACCTTCATGTGAATCACCGCATCAAGTCGGAAGTGTGACACGTAGTTCGCAGAGCGACAGTGTACAGAGGGCTGTATGAGAAGACTTGATCGGCGGCCAAGGTAGAGGTGGCGTATAAGGTGTTCCTGGCTACTGCAAGCCATCGATATATGAAATCGTTGATTCACCAGCTTCTGGATACCTGGATAAACGTCAGAAAATCAGCTGTGTGGCAGCCACGGCCAGTATTCGTTGGTGATGAGAGTGCCTGAGCTATTTGAGGTGTCGTCCGACCTGCGCGTACACCACGTCTGACAGGATAGGTGGACATCCGATACAGTATGACTTCATAGAGCAAAGGGAAACGAGGTTAAAAAAGCCTGGGCGAAGACGATAGAAATACAAGCTCCTACTGCACTCACCGCACGCGACTTACATGATCTGTCAAGATATCGTGTTGTAGTGCAGGCGAGTAGCAGTGAACGTTAATAATAACAGTAATAATGCAAAGAGTGATTCGAACTTGCGCTTGCCAACCCAGCTGAGCCCTCGAGCTTGGTGTTCGTCCTACTCGACTGGTTAAAGCTGGACTGTACAACACCCGCAAAATACTCTGTTGATTGTGACATTCCTACATTGCACGGCACGAAGCCAGACAACAGGATGTTAGGCCTCAGCGAATCTTAGCGGCAAAAGATTCGTTCGAACAACGAGGTCAACAGAGGTAAGTTTGCCTCTGCACGACACGGGAACGCTGCTCGGTACAATATCCACATCCCTACCGATCGTGGTTCGTACGGATGCTAGTCCTGGGTTGGCAGTCACCATCTGAGTCTACTCATTAATGAGACTAGTCGGAATCACTGTGATAGCTCGACAACATAAACGACAGACCTCACGAGATAAAGCTGCCTGGTATTGTTCCCTTTGTTCCAGAGTACGCGCACCAGTACTCGTACCAGGTGTCTCCTTCCCGATAAGACCTGGTTGAAGCTGGTTCTGGGGTGAAGAAGCGTTTCAACCTGCAGAACGTGCCCGATATCCTAGAAACTGGGGGTACACCAGTAGAGACATGAGACGCCCCTTGTGATTGCTTGATTGTGTGGGATGGGTGCCATATCCTGTAAGGATGGAATCGCGTACCGAAGGAACGCTATTTGTCGAGTGGGGGTGGCTTTGCGAAGCCAGAGTGACAATGTTTCTTCGACTGACTACGGGCCATTGGATATTTCGTGCGAGGTTTGTGCGTTGAACATTCGTTGCTTTGAAGTGTGCTTGTAGTTCGTGATGCTGTGGATTATGTACAGCAAGTAGGTTAGTAAGTCCAACTGGATGCATGATCCCCTGAACCACCACGTCACATAGTGCCCTACGCCCAGTGAACGTGTCGACCCTACTAACCACCATGATTCGAGAATCGACGTCGTACATCACAAGCACGATGGAAGGAACCTGGCCTCATGGAGTGTGCGTGCGGATGTTCTAAGAGCTCTGGCACGAAGCCTGCAAGGCTTGCTTGCACTTCGCATCTCATCTCACACAGAGTATGTTCCAGAACATGTACTCTTACTTTTTGATTCGTCTGAACATCGTCCTAGATAATGGGACAAGTTGTTGCAGTCGTCGCCGGGATCTCAACGATCTCATGGTTAGCGGCAACGGTCGTGACAGCCATTATCGAGTCAATTCGGGCCAGTGACATAACCAAAAACCCAACTTTACAAGCCATTGATACAGCTGAGGACCCAGAAGACTTCGTGAAGAAGGCTGCTCATGAGGCAGTAGACAAAACTATGACGGACACAGTACTGGCCGCAGAGGCTGCTCAGCGGGAGGCAGAGGAGCGACTTCGAAATGGTATCCAGCCGGTCATCTTACCTACCCATGAAGAGGTAGAGGCAGCGAAAGCCAGAGTAGCATACCAGGAGGGCATATTCCACTTTGCTGTCGCGGGAGTTGCTGGAGCTGGCAAGTCCTCTCTGATCAACGCTCTCCGCGGTGTGCGTAACAACGAGCGGGGTGCTGCCGGAGTGGGTGTTGTCGAAACAACGTCCACGACGGGTCGTTACCCATACCCAAACTCTGACAATCCCTTCGTGTGGTATGATATTCCCGGTGCGGGGACTCTTTCTCAGCCAGACTGGCTGTACTTCAATAACCAAGGTCTCTTCGTCTTTGATTGTATCATCGTCCTATTCGACAACCGCTTCACTCAGACGGATGCAGCCATCCTGACCAACTGCAGGCGCTTTCAAATCCCCACTTACATTGTACGCTCCAAAGCGGATGTACATATCTCCAACGTCTTAAACGATACGGGTTACGACCCGGACGAAGACGAGGGTGATCAGTACCAGTCACTGTATGTTCAGGCCCGTGAGCAGTTCATTACGGCCACGCGGGCCACCGTCCAACGCAACCTCCAAGATGCAAATCTACCTGATCAAAAGGTTTACATCGTTTCCAACAGGAATATACTTACCATAACGAAACGGCGGAAGCTTTCCCCAGAGATCATCGACGAGTTTGAGTTGATGAAGGACTTGCTCGAGGAAGCTCGCTCTCGCCGCTGCCTTTTGGCTGACACTGCTTGACAACAGTACTCACGAGCAAGTGCGATACGGCACTTTCGGTACCTCTATAGGCCGCTCCCACATGTTTTCTTGTCTACCTACTGTTCGAGGCCGAGCTTCTCGTAGCTTGATCGGTCTACTCACACGAATTCAATAGCGCCATTTTCCATGTACACTCCATGTCCTACCCACTTGTAAATCAATACCGCACTCATAATAAAAAGCTCTCGAGACATGTGCACCAGTATGCTGGGCTTCTTTCCAGCCTTTCAATTCTTTGGCGAATGGGACCTTTTATCCTCTCGTGGGTTGGATCGTGTAATTGCATCAGTCGTTTCTCTGTACTTCACCGCCCTCCGGATCCCTGGCCTAAATTTTGGTGAACAGAGTTCATGTGCACAGATTATTTGCAGGGGACCTATCAATCAGCAGATGAATCACATTGCACGGATTGGCGTTTGGCTCCTGATAACACGTGGAATTCAGGCATATCCAGGCGGCACAGAGATTCGCCGTTTGTGAAGGAGGGCCAGGAAGGATCTCACCACTACAGGTAGGATGTCGTGTTAGTCCAGTTGCCTGGACAGGCCCTCGGAACATTCGGAAACGCGTTCCTGGGACCTCTCTTGACTCCTCTGTCGTGTCAAAGCTATCAGAAGCGGCATAAAATACCTCTACCTGTATAAGTAACCGCGGATTCCATCGGGACCAGTGTCACTTTTGCATATCATCGGATGGCCTACTTTCGGACTTACAGTGATACTACCCCTATTACCACGGCTATTTTTTGGTCGTGTGAGCATATACATTTATGGCCGTTTTTTCTCTGCGACGTCCACCCAGTGATAAGCGGAAGACAGACTTACGGATAGGCTTCAGAACATCCCTAGCACGTTTACTTTGCGGTCGCGTGAGCACATTTATGATGTTTGACAATTTCATTTCCCCGCATTCAGTGTCAGTGTCAGTGTCAATCATTGTCAGGCGGAACGAGACTGCCCACACCTGCCATGTCATGGGAGTTTGTGCGTCCAAACTACGGAGCCAAGAGAACGATTGTACCCACGGAACCGCGGGCTCCACTGAGGCGGCAATATGCAGAAGACCGAGTCAGACACTTTCGGACTTGCGGTGATACCACAGGTCGCATGAGCACTATTTCGTGTAACAGGTTTTTCCTGCAATTCCAACCGTTGCTAGCGGGAACTGCGAAGTTGGACCACCGTTGGCGCCTCCTGAAACTCCACAAGAATTCTTCGATCCATGTTGAAAAATAGAAGGTAATGGTCACGGAACCACGGAATCCGCATGATAACAAGCAGAAGATAGGCCACATTCATTTCTCTGTGCTCGTGTGAGCACTATTGTGTGACAGTTTTCTTCTGCGATGTCAATCATAGTCAGTTACATGGAGAAGCCCAATGGAGGTATATCGGCGAATCCATTTTGGCTTACATGTTATCAGGGGACAATGTCAAGGCTGAACATGCAGGCCACAGAACGGCTCCGGGCTGCCGCTTACATCGGAAATATGATAAGCCTGATCGAGTGTTAGGGTTTTATTCTTGGCCATAGGTAGACTGACTTAGTAGACGTGTCTGCGATCGGGAGGCATGAAGAAAAGAACACCGTGTACTGATCAACGGAGAGTCACACATGTGGGATGGCGCATTTTTGAGCGTGAAGATGTCAAAATACATCGAGTACATAGTTTACGAATGAGCGACATTCGCGGGATAGTAAAAAGGGCTAAGTTAAGTACACATACTGCCATGAAACGCGACATTGCACGTTTAGCGCCTCTGTTGCAGTCGCTTCTCTCTGAGCTCTTCGGCGAGGATCGCATCTGGATCGCGACCAGCGACTTCGGGGAGTAGCAGCGTGAAACCTGCAAAGTCGCATTAGCATTTTGGACCATGGATCTTTGAAAGAAGAGACAACGCACCTGCTCCAATAATGCTGCATCCAAAGAAAACTACATCGCATCGTCAGCGACCTTCCGTAATGTGGGAATGAAGTAGGCTCTTACTCCAAAGTACAGCAGGCGTTCCGATCGATGATGTGAGAGTGTTGAACACGAGTGCGGAGATAATGGCGCCAGCTTTTCCGCATGCGGCGGACACACCATGTGCGGAAGCACGATATTTAGTGGGGAAAACTTCAGCAGGGTAACACTGCATGTAATCAGTCAGCTACGCATAGCTAGTAGGTACAAAGAAACTTACATAAGTCGTGCTAGTTGTGGTGAAGTGAGGGGAGGCAGGGTTAGGATGATGGACTACAAATATAGGGGCCACTCACGCATTAGGTCCGAAGTTGAAGAAGAACTAGAAACAAGATCAGGCCTCAGTGATGTTACAAAGCATGCATAGAAAGGACATACCTGGAGGAGCGCGAAGCAGACGATGAAGGAGGCATTGTTCAAACTTGTGAACTTGCCAGCAAGAATGCCCACTTGAAACAAGTATAAGTACGACATCGGGTGCGGGGGCGTAGTACATACAGAAAAGGGCAGTCATGAGGAAGCCTTGAATTTGGATGACCTTCCGGCCTAGCTTCTCGATCGTCAGAACGGTGACGTAGTAACCTACATGCTGCGTTAACGGTTTCCGCGGACGAGCAAGACATTGACCATACCAGGCACGAATCCGAGGGCGGTGATGATAATGTTTCCGGTGGAAATCTTGAAGAGCTTTTCCCAAGCAGTTCCAGTCTTGCCGTCATATCCGATCGTCTGGAGTACGACGTTCTGGTTCAGGTTAATACCGTAGAAGCTGAGCATGGATCAGTATTACTCCCGAGGCACAGGGCGACTAAAACATACGCGACATCGAGCAAGAACCAGCAGGCACAAGTACCGATCAAGATTTTGGCGTGCCGCCATTCGGAGAAGTACTCGACGAACTCTGGATGCCGATCAGACAAATGCTCGGGAAGGAACAAAACCAATTCTAGTACGTACCCCCGAAGTGTGCTTTTTGTTGGATATTCGCATGGGTATCTTCGTCGGATTCGCTAATACTGGACACTTTGACGTCTTTGATTTCCTTGATGTCGTCTGTCTCGGTTATGGTACCCCTCTTGGCTCTCTTATAGCGCTCGGCTTCGGGGAGGGTCAAACGTTGGTATAAGGTTCCGAAGGCGGGAATCAACGAGAGGCCGATGACGATTCTCCATACCCCATCGACCTTGGAGGTTTCGCCTTCATCGTTCATAACATGCTTGTAGCAGGCGAGAACGATGATGGTAGCCAAGCTGCCGACGAAGCTTCCCCATCCTTGGTTGGCGAATATGTACGCAAGAAGGGTGCCTCGTTTGCGGATCACGGCCCGGTCACTGGTGACAGAAGCAGACATGGGGTAGTCACCACCGACTCCGATCCCAAGTATGACTCGGAAGACCGTGAGCCATATCAAGGCCCCGTCAGGGGATAGGTCGTCTGAGGAGATATCAATATTGAGCTGTGATCAGATTCGGTGTACTGACTCGTTGGACATGAGATGCACATAATCGTCGCAAAGATAATGAGCATGAGTTCTTTTCCATCTTGAAATGGTAGTTGAGTTGCCGAAAACCACCTAAAATGCGGGGGAACTACATACAGATAGCTTTGCGACCAAGAGCATCTGCCATGTAACCTGGACATGACGTGGGACATAATTTGAATATATGCTTTTGAAAAGAGGTCGTGTGCACACGTACCAAAAAGGAATTGACCAGCGACGCTGCCAATATTGGCTGATGCTTTCAAGACCCCTTGGAGGTTATTCGGAAGACTGTTACCTCCATAAAGTCTATATTGAAGCATTGTGGAGACGGGCTACGGATGGACTATGAATTGAACAAAATGGAAACTGGCTGGCGCAGACACTCACGTTGATAATGAACAGATCATAGGCTGCGATATGGTCAGCCGGGGAACAACATCCATTCAGACGATGTGAGCGTACCGTCGAGGAAGAATCCAACCTGTACGAAGAACGTCAGCAGTGATTTTTCTGCAGAGAAGATTTCGACGACGTACGCCAGCAATACCCAATAGCTTGACTTCGGCAAAAGTCAGCACGAAGGGTGGTTTATCGCCTGGATCACGCTCATAGTCCTCGAGGGCTGCGCGGGCTGGAGGGTGACCTTGCTCGGCGTCTGCCATGGCGAGAGAGGAGTGGGAGGTTTGGATGTCGGATTGCCATTGGGATCCACTCTTTTATCAGTTTCAAGTATAACCGCAAGAATCAGCTTAGTGAAGTCATCGCAACTGGTGCCGGGTTTAGCCTACGCCGGGACAGGTGCCCTTGGGTGAGGGGGACTTCAAAAATAGAGGTCTCCATATCAGGTAATATTTATGCGATATCGTTCCTGGTGAGTAAAACACCCAGGCTGCACCGAAGCCAGAACGCGGACGTCTGTCACTCCTAGCAGGGTCAGACGCTGCCATATGGCATGCCAACTCTGTTCAAATCTTAGAATCAAGTCAGTTGACAATGGTGAATACCTTCGAGTATTGTTCTATCCATGTTGAATATCGATTTTAGAGTCCTGGTGTGGTTTGTTTCGCGAAGCTCATGACGCACGTGCGTTCTCGTTTCAAACGTTCGCATCAAGTTCACATGGTCGTCTTTTGACAAGGCCATCAATGAAGGCAGTCCGGGCCCGGTGGCCCTATGATCGGCTCACAACGACTACGGCAGGGATCTACGACGCGGTATGTACTTAGCCTTAGCACGCCGGCCGTACAACACTCCATGGTTGCCCAGCAACCATGCTAAGCTGGAATCCGATGTGTCCGAAGACCGTAAGCAACAAGCTTTCACATAACCGGTCTTTTGGAATCCAATGGAGGGCTCTGGCAACGTGCCAGTGCAAAACCTTATGCTACAAAGCACATGGCAAGAGCAGGCTCCGAAGGACCGAAGGCAACACGCCTGAATCGTTATAGGTAAAGCTTAACGCCCTAGGCTAATACGCTGAGGTAACGCACGTACTAACTCCGCCATACACACAGCGACGTCGAATGTCCCATGCAGAAGCGGAGGGCGTCGAACGTGACGGGGCCCCTAGCACTAATAGTATTAATCTAGCAGAATTTGGGTATATTTCCCCATGCCAATCTGTGGGTCTGAGGTGCCCAACATATTTGGATCCCTGATAGGATTCAGTCCTACTCCTGCCGATGCCAGGATTTAGGCCAGAATGTCATATTAATGCCACTGTCCCATAAACTTGTGCGCTAGAGAGCAACAACTACAACGTATTTTTTACCTCGTGATATATAGACATTCCTTGAGCGTTGCGGAGACAATTACCCGTTAGCTTGTATGTAACGCCGCCACACGGATATTAGTCAGGCTGGGGTCCATGTGGCTTATCCGATGTACTTACCAAACGCAGCCGCTATGATCATTCGTCTACGTCGTCATCACTCTAGCTTGGAATTATGAACGTACGAGATCCAACCGTAGAACGTGACTACATCCCAATTGCAGACCATGCAATGTATGTATAGTATATTCCTTCCGAGCTGACTTATCTCATTTGGCTACCTATTAGCATCGGCAATTTGAGAACAGCTGCACTCGTAAGTTGTCTTCTCGGGTTCATGTCACTTGTCGGTCATTTCTGATCGGAGTTCTAGATTAGCTTGGATGGTTCAGGTGGGTGGGTTCGAAGCATTTCCCGACCTGAGTCTATTTCGCGACCTTGCTTTGTGTTCGACGCTCGTGATATGTACCGCAGAGGCTGACTTGATCCTGTCTGTCACAAGTCGAAAGTTATTGCATTCCAAACTTTGATTCGCCGTCCGTGTTTGCACGCATACTTGATAAGTACAAGGTCAGCACTCTTCGTTTCTGCGGACCGACTTATGAACTTGTCCCACCTAGGGCGGCCATTTCTCTATCACGCCAACTGTCCCATTCGCTACGAAACAAAATTATTTGCCTAACTCTAACATTCTTCAAACAAAGTCAGTTATGTTGACAGTGACAAGGGAGGGTCATCGACAGCTGACCATCCCATTTGTAGGTTCCTCAACGACGGGGGCGTAGTTAACGTGACAGGTAGTAACCACTAAGCTTGCTCAGCAGGTGGGATCTGCTCACACGAGCAACTATAGATTTTTTACCTCGCCATGGGAATGGCGACAGTTCGGCGCCTCCATTGTTCTGGCTCATCCGGCGGATCGAGGTACGCCTCAATTGTGTTCCACAACGGCGCATATTGACTTGTGTCACACGACCAAGGTCATCCGTGGCGTCGCTGCTCTCAGAATGGAATGTGCCCCTGCGTTTAACTATGCTCGTGATAAGCATACGACCGAGTTCTTGCCTGACGACTCCGTAGAGCACTGTCACCAAAAGAAAGTTCGATTCAAGTCTCCCAATCTTGAGCTCGACCTGCGCTATGTGTCAGAGGCTACTCTTGACAACGTACCCACACCTGAGGTAAACATCGACTACTTAGACCTGTCAACAAAGGGTCATCTCGGACCGGCCGTGTGCTGCAACTTGTCGCTCATTGAGGGTCAGAGAGTCACGTTCATCTTGAGAATATGCCCAGAAAAGACGGGTGTTCCGGAGGCGAGGCCGACACAGGAACTTGCAGATAGGCTGGGTATCCCCCTTGAAAGTGGGTACCTTTCATTGTGGAGCGATATGTAACTTATTTGGGTTAGTCTTGATCGCGGGCGCCTCGAAGATGAGGCCGCAAGATGATCCCTTACTCACTGCGGTTTGTTACCCCACATCTTGCGTGATGATGTTCAAGTAAACTTTTACTGCCACAGGGCTTTTTGGAACATCTTTTCCATGTGCGATACTTTGCGTTGCTCTGTGTTGATCACAACCTAAAAAGTATCACTCAGCTAACCAACGATTATTGGAACAACTGGATACGCAAGTCCACATACGACGGGTCCTGGAAGGAAGCCGTGAACCGAAGTGCTCTTGCCCTCAAATTGTTGATATATGAGCCCACAGGCGAGTCGGAAGCTAGCCATTTAGATTGTGTTCTCCAACCGCTGGACACCAGGTGCGGTCGTCGCCAGCCCCACATTTAGCCTCCCAGAGTACATCGGTGGCACTAGGAACTGGTACGTCGTCCAGTACGATACATCCATGTTTGACCCATATTCGGTCATTTAATTCAGGGATTACCGGTACGATTACGTCCCTTCCGTTGATTTTGTTGCATGGTAAATCTGGGCTGAATCTCAGTGCATCGTGGATCCGTGACTCGTCGTTCACGCTTTATGCACTCATACGTCTTGGGTTTACTCAGGAAGCCAATGGTGGGTTAAGGCTTACAATTATCGTGACAGCTGGATTCTGAGACTCGGACAGCATATCTAGAGTTTATATTCGACAGACTGAGAGATAAAAACCCGGATGGATCCTTGCAGATCATGTACGTGGGACTTCTACGGTTCGTCGTCGGTGTCGCTGACTCTGTCACAGGTACACGATCCACGGTATGCATTCAACTCATGAGGCGTTCAATGGTTTCTCAAGATGAACGACATGGTTAATTAGGTGGAAAGGACCTTTCAGAGATTGAACTTCCCCACTTAGACGGACACAAAGGATCGAAGCCTGTCAGGCGAGTGGCCTTCGATCGAGTGTCGCCTCGTGCTTTTTTGGCTCAACTCGGGACACAGGATTGGAAACGGCGCAGCTAATCACATCCAACTAGTAAGTCCACGTGCTGCCATCACCATCGCTGTCGGCATTGACTCGTGTATACAGGACATATACGGCGAATTGTATGTAACCCACTCACTTGCATCTTTCCATGGTTATATAACATTTCGTGTTAGAATGGACTGTATATACTTGGGCCAGAAGGTGCGTCAACGTATCGTCGTTCCTCCTGCCAGCAACTCACTATTGAATTTCAAACAGTTCGGTAGACCTTTGGTACGTCCCTGTACGTTCTGCATACGGAACGATCCTCATCCGCGGCAACATCGTAGGGATATGACACATGGTAAGCCTGCGATTTGAAATGCGAACCCACTTTCAAGAGTTGTATAATTCGCATTTAGGGTACTTGTACGGGATCTGTAAGTCTTGCAATTGCCATTGATATATACACCTGTGCTCATCTGATCATGTACTCAGCGTGGATTGTAAGAACAGTTCCAAACATGTTCTCTCATGAGGCTCACTCTATTCGTCCGTCCCGGTACAGACGTCGTCGATCACTGCCGTGAACCTGACTTGTGAGGTTTACTTTCGTACTACAATAATGTGAGGGACGACATTGAAGTTCCTCGTCCGCAGGTCCATATGGTCAGTCCGAGTCAGGAAGAAAAATCTCGAGTCTAAGTCTGTATGTGCTTATCACAGGGAGGTTCGGGGTAAGGATCGTCATTTTACGGTACGTGGGGTCTTATACCCTTGTCGCGGTGCCGACTCAATGGGGTGGGGTTTTAGTATTCCAAGGTCAGACTTTCCACTTTGGTCCTGTGATGGTATCGATTGACAGTTTACATCCATAGATCATGCTATGGTGTGTTCTTTTCATTACTTCACTCGCGTACCCTTGACAAGTAACTGCTCGTAAGGGTCGCGATTGACCGAGGTAAGTTGTCGCCACCTCTGTGTCTAAATGCTCACTCGATAGCAGGAATTCGCATTGTCGAAAAGCGGTCCCTTCCATGTCCACAACGTTTGGCATGGTATGCAGCCCGCGACACACTCTACGAAGAAATTATGACGAAAGCCTGGAATCCTACGCTCAAGATTTTCGGACAGAGCTACGAGGAGACAGGCGTGCTTGATTCGGCTGTACTTATCATGCCACTTGTTTTCTTCATGGCTCCTGTGCGTGTGGCGTCCATTTCATGTTATCATCGTGCGAATGGTTGAGCTGACCTTGTGTGAGTCTAGTCAGATCCGAGGTTTGTGAGCACTCTTAAGCAAATACTCAAGTCGCCGGAAAGGGGCGGGTTAACTTCTAATGTGAGGCATTCCCGAACGCGGATTGACTTGAGCTTGTACCAACAATGCGATAGAATCTCGTCTACCGCTACGACGTCACCAAGACGGATGACGGAGTTGGCGGCAAAGAGGGGACGTTCTGCCTGTGTACTCTTTGGTCAGCGGATGACTTCTGTCTCTCCAACTCGCGTTCCTCGCTTATGGACTTTCCGTACAGGTGTGTGGAGGCCCTTACCCGGGCTGGAGAGTACGAACGGCCGTTGCTAACCCGCGCAATTGCAATGTTTGAGGTAAGCAGTTTCGCGCAGGTGGTCAGAGGAATCGGGCGCATGAATACACGCCGAACAGGACTTCTTACTTTATTCTAACCACGTGGGTCTTTGTACAGAAGAAGTGTCTGATGCTGGAGATGCGTGAGTCGGTTTACTGCTGAACGTTGGGTTGCTGTTCAAAGCTATCTTTGTGTAGGCTTGGGAATGCAGTGCAAGGGTTCACGTACGTGATTTTCGGTCTATAGCTTTGGAAGTGTGCATGGTTTTGACATAGGAAGTTACCTTTTCTTTGCTTGGCTTTTCGTGTATAGGCATGTCACGCTGATTTCGGCCGCGTACAACCTGTCAAGGACTTTGACCCGACTCAAGTATTGATGCAGGACAAGGAATGGACACGGTGTTGTAATTTGTACGATGGGGTTATTGGTCTAAGATGGATTTTTGTGACTGAAATGTACAAGTATTTGATGGGTTCTTCCGCGTCGAGTTATGATGTACTTTGGTGGTTTTCTTGGTTCAGAGTAGATTTACGAACGTGACCTGTTGGAGTTTTAGCCTAGCTAACCTTTATTTGAACAGCGCTCGAGGGGGGGGGGGGGGGGAAGACTAGGACTCGTACTTGATGCAACGCTCCGAATCGAGTTGATATGGGGATACTACTGACAACGTTTTGCGGGAGACGTTAGAATTTCCGCTCCATGAAGCGGACGGCGAAGACCGTTCATGGAGGATCTTTAGGGTTCGCACCGTCCCTGGCCATACAAAACGAAAGAAAAGTGGCATCCTCAATTTGATCGGGTGTGGGCCCGTGAGTCGTATTGGTGCCATCGCTGCTTATCACCGAAATCGGACGCGCGGACAAGAGTGACAGCAAATACTGGACTCATCTGACACTCATAGTGGCTGCGATATATGCATCTCCCGGGGTTATGAAGTTTCATCCTGCACGAAGCTCCGACACTTCAACCTGTCAATGTCAGTCGTATATGCCTGTTTCTAGTAGAAGGTTTAGGGGAAAACGATGAATGCATCGGATGGCCAGGTACTTGACATGAAAAGTGGTGACTTCGATTCAGCGGATATCCGCATATCCGCTGCACACACCAGTCAGGTGATATTGCAGATGAATCATACGCTGTTTCTGTCGTCACGAAGTTGGCGCAAATTAAGGCAACAGAGGCTTACCACCAGGTTGTGGAGACTGCCTTTGAGCTGAACCCTACATTTAGTTGAACAGTCCATGATGGGGTGGTGCGTCCGAAACACCAACCCATGTATAGAGTGGGAGTGGATGTCAAACTCCGCCACATGTCGGTTGAGTAATTATCGACCGTTTGCATGCTGTCACTCGCCAGCACCTGTCCAGCAACACTACAGAGTGCCGAGGCGATAGAGTTCTGTGAGCTGGCCTGTGGACCACACCAGATGCTCATGCGGTGTCTGGAGCTCCGCTTGTCTCAAGTTGGCCCATTATATTCCGATATCAATACTGAAGACTTCTGCTGGTGTGGCTAATTGTACCTCCCTTTCCGACACAGCTGCTCGTTGCAACTCCTCGCACATTTAATGGTACTTTCGATCGACGTCTTTCCAATCGTGACTCAATTACAGTTATCTGCCATTATCGTGGCCAGACAGAGTCAGGGTATGTGAATTTTGCAGGAATTCGAAGCTGCTGGGAGAGAGTCTCTGGATACTATCCAAATTTAAAACAAGTGTTTTAGATTTGTTTTTGGAGAGCGTTTTGTTTTGTTTTTCGGGGGCAGTTTGGATTTATTTTCGGGGACTTGGATTTGTTTTTGGAGAATGGTCGTGTTTGGTTTTGGAGAGTCGGAGATTGCCGGGATTGCTATGTACAGCTTGTTCGAAGTACTCTTAAGTCGACACTCAACAGTCGTCGTCAACGTTTCTCACCCCTCCACCATTGTTGCTAGTGTCCTTGACACTGACCGTAACTTTGATGAGATTCACAGCCTCACAGGTATGTATGTCATCTAGTGGTGGTACAGTGTGTGTGTGCCGAAGTATTCTCACCCTGCATCACTGCTACCCCTCAACAGATTACATCTGTGCGTGTGAATGTTCATCACACATATTGTGTTGTATTCAACTTCACATCATTTTCTCATGTGTATCCTCTTCTCACTGATAGGTATCATTATGTGTTGGCTCTATTCCCCATGTACTGTACATAATTCCTGGGTTTGTTATGCTGTGCCTCTCTTAGGCATGTGGCCATTAGGGAGATTGGATCTCTGATTGAATATTGGTAAGTGTGTGGTGAGTCTTCTTTCTTTTGTCTGTTGCTGACCCCATCCCTGCCTGGAGCAGCACTGTGGCCACCTGGAAGGAGTATCTTGGATGTCTTGCAGACACATCCCCTCATTCTAGTGGTAAATACCTTAACCATTGCTCATGTTGCTGATCTTAGTGTTTTGCATAGCACTCATTTCCCTGCTTGCATCCATGTGCTGTAGATGTCTTGCAGACACCTTTGGTCATCCTCCAAGTAAGTCATTCTATTATTTATCTATATTGGTGATCTTATAGCTATGAATAGCACTCATTTTTCCACAGGTGTCCGCTTGCCTTAGATATCTTGTAGACACATTCATTTGTTCTACTGGTAAGTCCATTTGGCCTGTGCCAGTGTTGTGGATCCTGCAATTTCATATAGCACTCCTTTTACTGGTTGTTTCTACTTCATATCTATGTGCATGAAAGCAAACCAGACCCTGCTCTGTCCTATTGCTAACTGTCATAAGGCTGGTGGGTCTGCTCATGCAGCTAATGGAAAGTGTAAATGGCAGCCACCCCATTGTGTGCAATGCTGTAAACTTGCAGGTGGCTGTGGGCTACCTGGCCACCAGCCAAAGGGTGCCCTTCCACTGCCATCACCATCACCAGTTGTGCCACTGTGTGAAGCATCTAGGGCCTCACCAGTTATTGATCCTACTCTGATGGCTGTTTCAACTGAAGTCCATCCACAGAGTTCAACCTTGTTGACTGTTGGCCCTTCCCTATCTGAACCCTTCTCACTTACTCCACATTCATTGTCATTGTCACCTAGTTCTACCTTGATACCTTCTGCTTCACATACTGGACCTACTACTCACTCATATGCCCATCCCCTTGATGAGAACTATGCTTGGGCCTACTATGAAGCTCATGCAAAGACCTTTGAGGTGGAGCAATTATTGAAGCAGTCTGCACAGGTGCAGTTTGATCTACAGAGTATTGTTCATGTTGTGGTGTGGGTCAGGGTAAGTATGACTGCATTTTATATGTGGTAGATGAGACCTTAGTCATTGATAGGCTCAAGAGGCTCCAAGGCATATTCATGTTGTCAATCCAACTCCAGGGACATTTGTTCCTGCAGCACACCAGATCATTACAGACCTTCTCACTGCTGACAAGGTTTCTGTATATTGTCAGGACCTCTGGTTTGAACAGTTGCTGACTGCTCCTCTTGTGGTACCCAAGACTGATGCTACAGTCTTCTTATGTGATGCATCACTTGCAGTCTCTGATATTATTGGACTTGATGTGGAGCTCTCAAGGGTTTCTACCAGTAGAAAGCACCTTCCTGACACTATTTTGGAATCTACCTCCCCTCTCAAATGTCATTGAGTTACCCTGGGTTCAACTGGCCTAGCTGCCATGCCCCACAATTCCATACCTTCTGCAGCTTCTCCTGATCAATTTCCCCAATGCTCTACTCTGGCATCTACTCCACATTCACTTGTTTCTCCTGAATCTCCTCCATCACAAAAGTCAGGAAGTGGGAAGAAAATGTTTCCATGGAAATATGTCTGTGATATGTATCCAGGCATGACCATGCTTTCTGTGCTAGGAACTGCTGAGGAGATTGAAAAGAAATTTCCTTTGGCATTTCCAAACACTGACTTTATGCTCAGCACATTTTACAAGCATAGAAAGCCTTTTATGGATGCATCTACTCTTGGACTTGTAGAATCTAGAGTGGTACTGGGTCATACAGAAGGGGGGAAATGGGCTTTGTTGAAGGCAGATGTTGAAAGGTTTATGAAAGAAGGTATGTTCAGATCATGTGGATAAATTGTACACTTCTCTAATTGCTATGATTATCCAGGATCCTTGAACATGGGCTCCTCTGTCAACACTTTATCCCTTCCATCCACATTCAATCCTTCTTTACTACCCCAAGATTCAAATCAGCAAGATACCAGTTATTCTTTGAATACTGAGACCACTGTTGCTCCTGAGTTACTAGGAGAAATTGGTAATGATATGGATATGACTTTCAGCTTCACTGATTTTGATCTGTCCTTTGTGTTGAATGACCTTCAATCAGATAATACTCTTCTTCTCAATTTAGAAGAGTCCCAGTATAATTCTGTTTTTGATGATCTTCTGCAGGATAATGCATCTTGATTTGGATCTTAATACTCTTTTGTCCACAGACAATTTGGTACTAGCCTTCTTAATGGCAATCAAGTGTTAGAATTTGAACTGGGATGATTCTCAACTGAGGCCAGAAAGAAAGCACATCTTGCAGTGCAACAGGTATTTAGTCAACAGTTACAATGCAGCAATTGGTAACAACCATGTATGAATACCTGCTTTCTTCACCTCTGAATTAACATATCAGTTCTGTCTCTTGATCATCTCATCCAAATAGAAATTATACCTATGCACTGTCATATTGCATAAAATGGCTTGGTACCTACCCAACCAAACATTTGTCTGTTCACAAATGGAAGTATTGAAATGCCACTTTCCATTTTCCAGGAGATCTGGGAATGCAGCTGGATTGCAGTGTGCTTGGCAGTAGAGATCAGTCTCCTTGTGTTTGGAATTGAAATGAAAGACATCAACAGGAAATGCAGTATCAGAGAAATGATGATCTTCATTGGCTTCTTGGTGTGCATGAAGTTTGCAATTGTTATCAAAAATGAAATATTCAGGTGTGGATTGGGGGGTTGGAAACACAGCCTTTGCAAATTGCTAAATTGTAAAGATATATTAATATCAATGGATTTGTTTCAAGCTTGTGACATACATTGACAGCTGATACTGCCTCTGAGACATAGAATGTGGCATGAGCAAGAATAATGCCACATGGTCTCATAATAAGCTGCTCATTGTGTGTGCATTGTATGCCAAATCTAGCTTTGAGGTGATCGGAGTTTCCCTTGTCTGATTTTCCATCATATTCTACAGACTCCTCATCAATATCTTCAGCTTCTTCAGCTGTGACAGAATCTGATGGGACTGAAAGGCCAGCTCTTGTCAGTCATGCATGAAGCTGAAACAATGCTTTGGCAGGCTTGTAGTAGGCCTGTCCCAGTTTTGAGTGTTCTGCAGTATGACAGGTTTTGGACCCCAGACTACATGGCAGGTTGCAGCCTTCAACAGCACAGATATTGGAAAGATTGTGATGATCTGAGCAAAATCAGAGCCAATGATTATCCAAGGGCTTTTTACAGTCATGAACTGCACAGCATGGATGGCCAATTGCATTACCATCACATACAGCAGCTTGAATTTTCACTAAGTTAAAAGACATTAATAAAATCAAAGGTTGCCCAATTTAAATTACACACCTTTCTGCCCCTGCTCATTATTAAGTATAGCAAAGCACTTGTCACATGCATGAGGATATGCCTCTTGGCCAATACCCTCCATTTCCTTGTTTCACACAATCAAGGCTGCATCAATTCTTGTACACTGCAGGCTGTCATGTATGAGAACAAGTTGACTCTGCTTTTCAGCTTTGTCAAGAAGAAGAGAGTAAATGAAAAAGCCATTGAGGACATCCTCATCTTGCATTTGCAAGGAACAAGGCCAAGATTTGCCTACATCCCCTGTTCCTTGGGCTATGGCAAATGCAAGCCTGTTGTTGAGAATGTAGGCATTAGGGTGTGCCAAAGCAACATTGTAAATGCATGTGCAATTCATGCTGGATAACCTTGATAATAAATGATGTTAGCATATGTATATTTTTCAATAAACTGATGCATGGTGACTTGCCAACCAAAGACTTTTGCATTTGCAAACAACTCCAACAATGGAGTATCAATGAAGAAATGAGTTGCCACCTGAATAGTACTGGGCACTCCATGATAGTAGGTTCACACATTGGTGTTCTTGTGAACACTGAAATTATGATGGTATCTTCAAAAGCACTCTGTAAGGAATATTATATACTTATAACCAAGAGAGAATCACATATACTTGCTGCAACAATACATTGAGGTGGAGTAAATTGGCAATACACCATATTGAAGGGTGAACCATGTTGCTTGATAAGTGACTGGTTCTGTCAACACACCCATGTGATAGTTGGGGCAATCTGAAGAAAGGCAAATATGTGTTGGTGGATAAATATCACCATATGCTGCAGATTATATTAAGCAATTACCACAAAATTATGTTGCTAGACTTGCCTATCTTTTCAGCTTCACCATACCTATTGAATTCTTTGATATCATTGGTACTAGGTACAACCACATCTGCATGCCAAACTACATGATGCAGCAGGACCCAGTAACTTTGAATGACATCAAGTCCTGCTCCAAGCACACCAGCCAATAGCCTCTCAACAGACCTAGAAAGATTTTCAGGTGGATAACATATATCCACAGTATGATGTTCAATTGCAGGTTTTGCCATGCAGGAGAACTTCATAAACCTGAGGAGATCATGAAATGATCTATCACCAGGCACTGGCAATTGCCCCAAAGACTTCCCAATATCACCTAAAGTGCACATAACAAAGGGTGCACAGAATATGTCTACAACAAGTTATCCAAGTCTAGGTGGCAGGTGTAAACAACCCATCATGGTGAACATGACAGAAACCAACCCACAGGTGAGCCTAGATGACCAACAGATGCAAGCAGCAGGTACTAGGAAATCATGAGTACATACTATGGATTTGTAGAAACAAGGGCTAGCTACAAAGGTGTTTAATTCACCACTTATACTTCTAGGGATAATAGCACAGTCAGCAAATATCATAATTCACTTATCTGTGCAGGAAAAGGAAAACACACTCACAGATGCTGCACAGATCTTGCCTGGAGTGTCCCAATCTTTTGAGTTACTTGTAACAGACTAAGCAAGAAGATGGACAGGTTTTTTGTCTGAGTGACAGCAGTAGTGAGCAGGATGGGAGAGGGCTAACGTAGACACAGCAGCAGCAAGGAGATGGGAGTGGGGGACGACTGAGGATGGCTCGTGGTTATAAGTCAGATGCCAATCAGTGTGGGAAAACTTTCCGACTTCGTTCTGGAGAGCACAGCATCCAAAACGGGCTCTCTCCCTCCCATTTGCTCTAAGTTTAAAATTTGTTTCTGGAGGTTTACGACCGTCGCCAGAGACTCGCTGGCCTCTATCTAGCAATTATCTCCCAGTGGATTATACGTCCTCGAATTTTGAGCCAAACTTAAATTACAAGAGCGAGCCAAAACCTTTAAAAGGTCCTGTAGCTTGGATCTTGACATTATCAGGTGTATATGAGAACTTGCGAAGGTATGGGTAGGTTTTTTGATCTTTCAGCCGTGGTTATCCTACCGCCACGCGCTGGTGTCAAGGCACTGGAATTCGTGTCAGTTCGGCTGGCTTCAGATTACCCATCTCTCCTTGTTCCCCGGACTCAAACTTCACTTTCAACGCTCTCCTTGCCTTTGTTCGACAACACCTGAATTGCGGAAATGAAGGAGGAGCCGGCACAAACCAATTTCCGTGTTTGATGTTCTAATAGCACCAGTTTTGTGGGTTTTTCTCCAATCCTAGCGATCGGGTCAAAGCGGCTTCACATGCCTAACGTAGTCGAGCGCGTCCCAGAGTACAGAACCCATGGAATGACAAGTTGTAACCGTTGTGCACAATAACGCACAACGAACCTTTAGCTGAGAGGACTGGGAAACGTGTACCAGGCAGGAATAACATATGCTAGGGCTACCTTCTCTCCAGATATAATCGTCCGTCACTTATGGTGTAGTTCAGGTTCCCCGTGTCTTGGTTATGATCACTGATAAAAATATTCCCGTCGAGGGCGGGAGCCCGGCACTCTTCTAATGGCAACGGAGTTCTTTGCATGCTTCCCCACTTTGGGCGATCGAGTAGATGGTAGACACGTGTCTCGAGAATGTTGATATCTGACTGTTCACCAGGCCAGGGCGCTGGATACTGCTCTTTTGTTTTAGTGAACCCGGGAGTAGGTCTATATCAGTTTGCACTGTGGCGACTCTTCTTTGGCACCATCACGAGGTTTGGAGCAGGAAGTACGCCTGCTCCATGCGGACCTTTTACGGGCACAAGTACAAGAATACTTGAGTCACACGGATAGTATCAATGTCCGATGCTGGCTGTACAACTTCTTACCTCGGAGCCGGAGTTACTATTCTTGAAGAGACCAATAGGAGACGTCACATGAATGGGAAGTGGGATTTCCTCGAACAACAGTACATGAGGTCGAAATTGAAACTTCGTCGAAACGTTTTTAATTTAGCACAGAGGTCGACGATGATTGGCGCACAATCGTCTCAATCACATTTTAGGGTGGGAACAGGTGTTACGGGAAGTCTCACGGTGGCCCTTCGGTACGTAGGTGAAATCATTCTCCTATTGAATACGGGCTCCTGTTAGAACTAGTGACTATTTTGCCTACAGACGAAGGAATTTCCGGAGTCGTAAGGTATGTCCTCTTATTTAGTGGAAAATTGAAGTTGGGGGGGGGGGACAGATATGAGTTCAGAGAAGCTCAGGATCGACCCCAGTCCCCAGGCTTCGAGACAGGAACCTGGAATCTGGGTTTACTTCTGAGGGACCAGGGGAGAAACAAAGGCAAGGAGAACGCACAGTAGGAAATGTTCTGACATAATTATTCACCTTCCGGAAGGGCGAAGTCAATCGAACAGCTTCTGTGCCTTTGTCGCGCTGTAGACCAACTCAAATCATTATCGGCTTCTCTCGGGTATTTTCAAACTGTCTCTGACCTGCAGCTGTCTGTTCAGTTGTTCGAGGGTTTTCTTCTGCCAATTAAACGGACTGAAGAAGCCACATCAACATTGCCAGAGTCCTCATTGAAGTTCCTGCTGCCTATCGCAGCTAGACAAATACCTGTCAACGAATTTTATAGATAATATTAGAGAGAAAGCCAATTACTTATAGAGGACCTCGCAACCTGCAAGAAGTGATATGTCTCGAGGGGCTAATGTCGTACTTCACAATCCCAGTGGCTGCCGGGGTGACCCGGTGACCGGTTGACCCACGACTGGATGAAGCCTTCGGGATCTATGGGCAACCTCTATATGTACATACTTGGGGTACTTATGGCGTAGGGATGGGATGGGATAAATTCAGCTGACTACGCTACAAAAGGTGGCTCAGGTACAAACAGACACGCAGTGATTGGGCGGGATTATGTAATTGGCAGTCGTGTCTGCATTTCGAGTACCCTAGCAGTCGCTATCGCATAATGGGCATGTCGGCCAGACAAAGTTGCATCTCAATTGCACCCCAGCAGGAGAACTTTCAAAGAGAAGCGTTGTTCATGGCACCGTCCGGGAATCCGCGAAAAAAGTACGTAGCCGCGATGGTAGGAGTCTGGGTTCAAGCCATCCGAATGAACTGCCAGAATGATCAAAACGACAACACTTGCGTGAGTACCCTCACGGTCATGACAGGCCGTTGAAGGGTTTCGCTGGGCAGGGTAACCCCAGCGCACTTACTCTTTTGTAGTACCTATATAAGACCTTGTGAACCCTTCCAGTCCCACCACACGCTAGCCTTTTCCTTCTCTAATGTCATCCAGCGATATCAACTGCGGTTCAGGTGGAGGAGCAAACACCTACACTGGGCTTCGTATAGCGTCTATCTTCATCATTTTCGCAGGGTCTGGCTTCGGCGCACTCTTCCCTGTCCTTGCCAGAAGATCCTCATGGCTTCATGTCCCTACACCCCTCTATGAGTGGGTTATCCTCTTTGTCGTAATCATCCCTTTCTTCTGATCCGTTAAAAAGATTTGCCAAATATTTTGGTTCCGGTGTCATTGTACGCAACATCGACTTGTTTCACACACAATCGTCGTTCGTCTGACGGAAGATTAGATAGCCACCGCATTTATACACTTGTTGAGCCCAGGAGTTGACGAACTCGCGTCTCCATGTCTATCTCCTGCATGGCAGGAATATGTACGTGTGCCCCATTTTAACCGGCACGATCCAGTCAATTAACATCCGTTTTCTAGCCATATGCATTCGCATTTGCGATGCTCTCTTTGTTCTTCATCTTCATCGTCGAGCTTGTGGCCTTCCGGTGGGGAACAGCGAAACTCGCCGCACTCGGCGTAGCGCATGGTATGCTCCTTCGCTTCCTACTAGCCTTGTCTACCTAAACTCCGTTAGACGCCCACGGCCATGGTGTCGTCTCGCACGCTGCGCATGGGCCCGAAGCATACGCCCACAGGAACACCCCAGCAAAAGACTCCCAGTCAGACAAAAGCGACCTCGAGACTGGCCATGGAGATCTTACTGTCGAAGGCGATGTGCTTGCTCAAATGATTGGTGTATTTATCCTAGAGTTTGGTGTATTGCTTCACAGGCAAGTATATATACCTTGGACCTGACTTCCAGACTGAGTGTGCCTGCAGTCTATTCATTGGTCTTACACTTGCCGTTGATGAGAACTTCAAAGTTCTATTTGTCGTCATTGTTTTCCACCGTGAGTGTCGGGTGTTTGTCCTCGGCCTGAATCTTGACGCATGGAACAGAATTGTTCGAGGGCCTTGGATTGGGTTCCCGTCTATCACTCTTGAAACTTTCGCCGCGGTATCACTATGTTCCTGTTGTAGCCGGGATTTTCTATGCCATTACTACGCCGGTCGGTATCGCTGCCGGTCTCGGTGTCCGGAGTACATATAACCCAGGAAGTACTACGGCTTCGATCGTTAGTGGTGTCATGGACTCGTTCAGTGCTGGCATCCTCCTATACACCGGTCTGGTAGAGGCAAGTAGACAACTCATACTACTTCTCCACCCTCTTTCTCACTTCGTCTTTCCCGCAGTTGCTCGCACATGAATTCTTGTTCAACAACGAAATGCAGAAGGCATCCAATGGCAAGGTTGTGTATGCTGTAACGTGCATGCTTTTTGGAACAGGCATCATGGCGCTTCTTGGCCGATGGGCATGAGAAGCTTGATCTGCGTGTGAAGACTGACAGCGTACCCACACTAGTACCAAAGTAGTGTAATATATCAGGTCCCCTTCCATTCCCACTGTAAAACCGAGGCGGTCAAATTTACATATGTAGGTAGATGATACTTGTCAGTAAGTTGTCGTGGGATATTGGCACCGGCTGTTATAATGGAGGCAAGGTACTCATACTTACAAATGTGAGTCGACATGGATATCAGAGTGACTCAAACACGGTGTGTACTTCAGCTGACTGCTGGTACAAGGGCGACCACCGGCACCAACCCCTAACCGCGAGCTGCTAGTCCCACAGCCCTATTGGGATGTGAGGTGTTATCGATAAGGCTGCCCACCCGACAGGCACCTCTCCTAATAACCAATCAAAGAGTCTAGGGTAACCTCTGCTAAACCGAGAGTGGCAGTCTTCACTCCCGTGTGAATGTCCCGCGATGAGGTAGACTTACATATGACATCGCACGAGATGGTCTGATAAGGGGTAGGGACTGGGGTTGACATACTGACCTATCAGTGTGAACTACAAGACAGGCGAGGCTGGTACTACTGCCTTATTGGTCCCCACCGGAGTGTCTTAATACCCTCATTCTCCCGTCCGACGGTGCGGGGTCCAAATATCGAGGAATCCGCAACCTTTTCCAGGCGCTGAGTTTCTCGGCGAATATATGTCACGAGGGTGGACATTAGCTCTGGATACGATATATATCTGCCATGGGCAATGTTTACATAGACGGAACAACGGCAACAAATTGAAACAAAAAGAAACTCACCGATCACTTTCCTGCGGGGGAAAATCATGCACGCCACTTTTGTCATCTTTGCTTTCTTCTGCATCGATATCCAACTTATCCACGCGGTCTATCGCACCACCGACAAGGTTCACTGATCGCCTAAATGCAGAACGGATTTCATCGGATTTAACTGCGTTTTCGTTTTGGAGACCGACGCCTGCGGCCCCCCGAGCACCCAAGAGGTTACGCCACACCGCTGCCGCGAGCTCTGCATCTCCGCGTACGAGGCCGAGGTCCATGCTCATGCCTAGACCAGCCCACTGTTCTTTAAGGATCTTCATTTGTCGAACGATGATGCGTTCAGGGGCGCGACCGCGTTTTTGGGCTTTTGCATATGCGGCGGGTGACGGAAACGTGTCCGGTGGCGGGATTGAGGACGGAGGGGTGTAGAACTGGATTGATAAATATGGAGAGGTGTATGATGCGTTGTCGGAGCGAACTTGGGATAGCGGTGCAGAATTTTCGGGGGAGTTTGGTGATAGCGGGGAAGGCAAACGAGGAGGCAATATACCAGGTTGGAGGACGTACCGAACGCGTTCTTCGACGTCCTGGAAAAAGTGATCGATCAAACCTTGGATATGTTGCGTTCCGTGTGGAGCGGGGAGCGAACGAAGGCGGACAGTGAGAAGCCAGACATGGAAGTTGGTGATCGTAAACCAAGACTGAAATGTCGGCGGAAGCGCACACTCTGTAAGGCCAATGCGTGAGACACGAAACACAAGACCGAGAAAGGTAACGTGGACATGCCATTCTTCCAAAATTCCGCTTCTTCATCTGCGCGTTTGGCACAGAGGTGGTTGTATAAATGAAGAGCACGCCGGTTGGCCAGCTGCTGCGGAGACCCGTATCCGAGCGTCCGAGCGAGTCCGAGAAAGATGTTGTAAAGGACCGGATTTGATTTAACTTTTTGGGTAAGCCAGGACTGCTGACGAACTGGGGGTGTCTGCGTGTTGTTTTGTACGTCCTTCGATGGTGACGAAGAGAATCGTATTGAAACTGGTTGGCGATACCGTCGAACCTGACGGACTGCAGAAGACGCACGGAGCAGCGAACGAGACGCCATTTAACCCGGCTGTTTTTGACGGCCAGCGACGGGTCGAGCAAGACAAACGAATGGATTATGTAATCAACCACTCTTTGTCTGGCATTTGGTACCTTCGGAGGCAAATCTAAAAAGTCAAGTCCTGCTGTCCACTGCACGTACGGAATGTGCTTGATGCATGATCAAGGGTGTAAGACGAGTTGTCGAAATTATCCAGATGGTTCCTTGTGGTCCTGATGTCCTTCCCACCGGCACGACTTGGAGGGTACTCAGCCCTACTAAGGTCGTGCCACATGGGCAAGATAAAGCGACTCCGAGGTAGATATCGAGTTACCAGTGCGTCCAAAAACTGAGTTCTGCGTTCGTCTTATCTGTCGGGACATCTTCGACAGTAGGGTCCATTTGCTCACAAAAAATGACACGCTTCATTGCAGCCATGTTGGAGACGTGCAATCCAACAACAGGATGTCAGTTTATACCTTGATCGCGGGAGGTGACAATACTTAACCGCGTACCAACCTAGTTCCGCGACCGATTCAGTCAATCGAGCTCTTGCTGATGGGCGCGTACAAACGTTTGTGACTATGTTATCCACCCATACTAACTTGGAGTTCCTCAAACCCTTGACCCACGATGGCCTGGGTGCTGCGATCACTCCCACGATAAGCGCATTCAATACTCATTCTGGTCGTGTATGTAACATGCACGTTACACGCCAGTCACCTTAGTAGTATCGTTCATACATTCCTGTCCTACGGCCGCCGAAAGAGAGGTATGTTTCAGCTGCTCTTTGGGGTAACCCACTTCGCCTTACGATTATACCCACAGTACTGGATCAATGGGGCAAGATATATCAAAAATGTTGGATGGCCTGATGCTGGCTTTCCAAAACTTACATAGGATCAACAATCCAACTCTGGAGGCCATTGCGCCTGCCAATGACAAAGAAAATAGAGTGGAAGCTGCGCAGAAAGTACAACAGGAAGCAGAGGAGCGTCTCAGGAGGGGAGTGCAACCGGTTGTCTTACCCACCCCCGAGGAGGTCGCGGCGGCAAAGGCAAGGGTGCAATATCAGGACAGCTTATTCCACTTTGCCGTCGCAGGTATTGCTGGGAGCGGGAAATCATCTCTGGTCAACGCTCTTCGTGGTCTGCGCAATAGCGATACTAGTGCTGCTCCCACCGGAGCTGTCGAAACCACAGCCACAATTGGTCGATACCGGGATTCAAATCGCCGGTTGCCATTCGTGTGGTATGACATTCCGGGGGCGGGGACCCTCAACCAGCCAGGTTGGCAGTACTTCAATAACCAGGGACTCTTCGTATTTGACTGCATTATCGTCCTCGTCGGCGACCGCTTCACACAAACGGACATTGCGATCTTGGAAAATTGCCGACGATTTCAGATCCCCACTTATATCGTGCGATCAAAGGCAGATTTCCATATCCGCAGTCTCATGAACGATATGGGCTATGACAGTGATGATAGCGACGACGAGTCACAGTATGAGACGATGTACAACGCAGCCCGTGAACGTTATATCTCCGACACGCAGGCAACCGTGCAGCAAAACCTTGGGGATGCAATGCTACCGGTGCAAAAGGTCTACCTCGTGTCCAACAAGGTTTTGTTATCTGCAGTTAAGAAGCGCGTGCTTCCCAAGACGGCACTTGACGAGATGGAGTTATTGAAGGACTTACTGGAGGAGGCCTGTGCTCGTCGTTGCGTTGCACCTGAGGACGAAGCTTGAGACTTGCTGTACGCGAGTGCGCGGCATCTGCTTCACAGCAGCGTTTCTCCGATCATTTGACACAGTTTAGTTTAGCTACATATTCTGTGGGTAGTATGAGATGCATATGAAAGAAAAAGGGACAGTATCATGCAGTGTATGCGTGTGTAGTGCAAAGATGGGGGCGAGAAAAAAAATGTAACAATGAGTACACCTGGAGCCGAAGCGATCGAACTTTGTCCTTCAGTGAACGCACGGACCCAGGACCGTACCGTTCATTTGCGTTGCATCACTTCGGGGAATGCATCGGCGCGCGCAAGCTTCTTCGAGTAAGTCTCTTATCAACTCCAACTCATGGATCGTGTTCGGGGATAATACGCGATCTTTCACGGCAGACACCATTGTTTTGTGGGAGACAACGTAAACCCTTTGGTCAGGTAAACCGGCTCCATCGAGGTTCTTTTTAACGGTTGCCCGCGTCTCGGCGATGTGATGTTCGCGGGCAGTATTGTACGTCTCCGCGTGACGGGTTCCACCATCGGTCTCACTATCGTAACCCATATCAGTCATGACGTTGCGGATGTGGACGTCCGCTTTAGAGCGCACGATGTAGGCTGGGATTTGGAATCGGCGGCAGTTTGTTAAGATGGAAATGTCTGTCGCAGTGAGGCGGTTGTCGAAAAGAACGATGATGCAGTCGAACACGAAGAGACCTTGCGAGTTGAAGTACAACCAATCTGACTGATTGAGAGTACCTGCACCTGGGATGTCGTACCATACAAATGGGAGCCTTGGATTTGGATCGGGGTATCGATCAATCTGGGAAGTGGTTTCGATGACGCCAGTGGGAGCTGCACCGGCATCGCCGTTGCGTAGACCACGGAAAGCGTTGATGAGCGAAGATTTCCCACTACCAGAGACACCTGCTATGGCAAAGTGGAAAAGCCCGTCCATGTACTGTACTCTTTCCTTTGCAGCTATTAGTTCACGGGCGGACGGTATGACGACCGGCTGCACGCCTTTCCGGAGGCGTTCTGCCGTAACTGCTTGTGCCCGCTTGGCGACCCACACCATCTCTGGGGGTGCTGTGGCTGCCTCCTCTGCAGCAGCTCGCGCGGCTCTTTGGGCATAGTCCCTCCCATCTTTAGCTCCATCGAGGTTGACCATAGTTGGGTTGTCGCGGACATGCGAATCGATGACAGAGTCAACGATATTGACAATGACTTTGGCGATCCAATACGCGTTGTACAGTACGATAGGAATGCTGCTCGCGGCCTGACCCATTGTGTACAAATCTATAGCCTGCCAGACAAGCAAAAGTAGTGGTGGGGCTAAAAGCGTAGGTAAGAAAACATACTTTGGACAATGACTTGGCCAAAGAGTGAGGAAATTAAAGTCGAAAGTGAACACCGGAGCAACGGGCAAGTTACCAGAGTGTCAGCTCAGCCTCACCGATTTAGCTAGGCATGGTTGAAAACCAAATCGACCACGCTAGGTTTGATCCAACAGCGATGTGGACTGATATAGCATATCGTGGACAAACAAGGTTATTTGGCCAATCAATATTACCTTACATCACTTGCTCCCTCTTCACATTGCTACCAATTTTGATGAGTCTGCCAGTCCCACTTTCTGCCACACACCGAAGAGTTAGTATATTCGGTACCAGCAGTTAGTAGAGTGTAACTTCCTCGGTGACATGTCAACTTGTATTTCATTGAAGACCTCTGCTAATGGTGAGTACACATCCAATGACATTCAATATTCATATTCAGGCCATAACTGCGACGCAGACGATCCCCAAGGACGGAAGAATGATGGAAAGATGCGCAACAATATCATCGCTACTTCCTAAAAACAGGGGGCTTGTCAAGCCTCGTATATGTAGTTGCTTGAAACAACAAGGTAAAGTGTGTCAGTTTCCAGCAATGATAAAGAAGGGCCTACCGACAATACATTGTTAGAGTGCACTCTGGTAGGTTGGGCTCTTGAGCCTTTGGGGCCAACAAGCCTTGAAACACCTCGTTTCTGCTAACGTCCCAGAGCCGTAACATTATGCATGATCGATGATCAATTATGTGTGATGGTAGGAACATCATGCTAAGTGTTTGCTCCGGCAACGACACTCCTGTGGGTAACTACGTTTACCACTTTTCCCCCTAACGAACGACGGGTTCTCTTTTCATACAGTTCTCGTGTAGATTATCACAAAATACCTCACACCACTTTCTCTTCCCCGCGATTGCTACCAACACTTCCACTCCCACTCTCTGCCATAATCACTAATATACTCAGTACCAGTAGTTAGTAGAGTGTATAATGTCGTCGGTGACCTGCCAACTCGTATTGCAGGCCTCCGCTGATGCTGGGTACATATCCAATCCCATTCAGGCTTATAACCATGCCATGTTGCGACATCGATGATCTCCAAGTGTGGCATAATAGTTGAAATGTGTGCGGCGACATCACTGCTTTCCGAAACAGGGGACCTGTAGACTCCCATATACTTCACTGGGGGGAGGGTTTCGGACCTACGTCGAGTAGCACCTTCAGGAACATGGGTTGCATCGAACATTAAGGTAAAGTGCGTGAGTTTTGAGCAACGATGTAGAAGGGCCGTCACTCCTCGTAGTGTGAGGCGAATTAGAGGTGACTCTCTGCCTCGTTGAAATAGGTGGAATACCTCCAAGTGCGGCCAAGAAGTGACTATATCCTCGAGCTCATTGTCTGTGAGCGTATGGCTATAAGGCGTCTCCAACGCAATGACCCTCAGCTGATGGCAAGCTTGGTAAGGTTCCAACGCAGGCCGTGGGCAAGTGGAGGGAATTTCATCGTAGGGATGCACATTGGAGAAGGAAGACCAGATGAATTCTAGAGCCTTGCATTGCAACGAAACCAGAGACGACATATCGACTAGTGCTTGCCAAGACTCGCCGTCATCTTCAGGTGCTGGGAAGTAGACACATATCTCAACGACTTTATTGAGGCAAGTCCAGCGGAAAAAGTCTGTGCACGATGAAGGGGACCTGGCTTGGATATCGAGAGTATGAAGTTGCGGGAAAATGTTGCCGCTGGGATGATCTGGCCCAGGACCAAGCTGATCAGGAAGGTACATCTCAAGCTTTCGCAATGCCTTCGCCTGAGCAAGACCGCCGAGCAAATCCCAGGTCACTTCAGACTCAACAATCTCCAGATTGCAGAGCTCGGGGACTACCCTGGAAAACAGATATGCAGCTTCATCGAGAACCCCGTAGTATTCTAGCGAAACCATACTCAAGATGCAGATGTTTGGGCTAAGCGCTGGTATGGAAGGCAGGTCGAGATTGGCATAGAATGAACCAGGAATCTCAAATCGGAGGGCAGACAGGTGAGGTCCCAGAAGAAGACGGAAGATACGAATGATGGCCTGGAACTCCTCCTTGGAGTCCTTGGTGTGATTTATACCAAAATAGCCTGGCACTTCGAATGATAATCGACGAAGGTTTGGGAAAAGAAAGCTCGAGTCTGGCGGGGAGGTGAGGAAGGAAAACCACGGCGGAACGGCATTATCATAGTGCGGTTCAGGATCGAGAAACATATGGAGTCTGCGAACGCGACTCGAGAGTCGCCGGACAGCGCTCCAGTCGTTGTCACTGAGTGGACGTGATAATGTCATGCACTGTTGGAGGTGTCTCTCTGCCTATCCAATCAACATAATTCAATGTAGGTTCTTACTGCGTCTGCTCTCGATATAACTCTTGCAGAAGGGAGACTCAGCAAGACAGGTTCGAAGGCGGTCAGAGTCTCCCAGATCAAATCCATAGCTGGTTCATGGAAGGTGCGGCAGGTCCTGGCCAACGCACACAGCGTGGAGCCGTTATCTTCGATGTATCCAAATATGAGTCGCAGAATCTCGTCCACAGAAAGGCATGGGTGCATCATGGAGGTGGGCGAACAACTAAATTTCTAAAAGCCTCGAGGAGGTACTTGAAGAATCGGTCGTGCCGATACTGGCCACGTGCCAGGTCAACGTTGCAGTCAACAATTTATGTACTTTGTAAAGGTGCCCCACCTTGTGAAACTCTTGGAACTTCCACAATCACGCACCTGTACCTCCTACGTACTGATGCGCCAGCCGGAGAATTTGAACAGGTCGAATAAAGGTGTGGTGAATCATTACTGCTGGTACACTGGAGCATCATCAAAAGGTGTTTATCAAGTCGGGCTCGCGGGCTGTGTACATCATGAATTTGGTATGTACAATCAGAGGATCTGACGCCTGTGAGGTGGCAAGTCTCATCTTTTTCTAGTCTTTCCGCCAGATTCAAGTTCTTCTCTTCTCAGGTCTCCATCCTTGTCGCTCGCAGGAAATCGCAATCTGGAATATGCTTCTATAGTTCGGACTCGGAATGACTAGCGGAAATCCACCCATCACCTTATGAAGTCACCGCCTCCGCAGTTTCTGTTCGACTCTATCAGGCTTCGATATTTCCATGATGAACACATCCTTTCCAATCTTGCCGAAATGTCTTGAAGGACCTCGCCTTGAACGTCGGAGACTCGTTATCTTTCTGAGGCTACGTACTTTCAGAATCGTATCTGAGAGCCTTCGCTCCTCCCGTCCGGTGAATCTGCTTCAGTATAGTCGCAGGTTAATCATACGTGTTGTGCCATACTCGTACAGTCCCGATTTCATTTTCCAATGCCAATCGTGGGACTTCTTCACAATCCAGATTTCTCCTGCATTCTAAAGCGACTCAACGACTTCGTGAAGGTGACGAAAGCTTGTCGACACTCGGAGAAGTATTTTGCCCGTTCCGCGATGATTACGACCTTCTCCCCTTGGACCTGTCTCGCGATGCGGGAAACTGGAAGCCACCGCCCTCCTGTGTCGTTGTCTTAAGATACTGGAGCAGTTTCATTGGCGTTTGATGCGGCCAGGGTACTTGTGGGTGTGCCTGTACGTAGTTTGGGATTAATATCGTGGGGGTGTATTGCTAACCCACCTCGGATACCACACATGTGTGTGTCTGATCTCATTTCAGGCTTGAAGAACGTCGGTATCACATGTGTATGGTACGGGACAAGTTAGAATATTTGTACGTTTTAACCAACGAATCTTGAAGCACCTAATTTCCGCCTCCGAGCGTGGTGGCATTATGCATGATCAATTATGCATCATGAGCAAGATTACTAGGTATAATTGTACAATGACCGCAAGGCTGTATTCATGGGAAGTACCTCTTCACATCAAGCAGTAACGACTCTTCGGTGAGTAGCTACGCTAGTTACATGTTCCCTAACTAGCGGCAAGTCTTTTCGTACAGTTCTCTCAAAACGATATCTTATACCACTTTCTCTTCCTCCTCCCGAATGCTACTGACGTCAACGATACGTCCACTCCCACCCTCTGCCTGTACGTTCGCTAGCATATTTGTTACCAGCAGTTAGTAGAGAGTATAACTTCATTGGTGACATGTCAACTCATATCGCAGGCCTCCGCTGATGCTGAGTACATATCCAATGCCATTCAGGGCCGTAGCTATTCCTTTCTCGAATACCGATGCTCTCCAAGTGTGGCATAAGGATGGAAAGGTATGCGGCGACGTCGCTACTTTGTGAAACGGGTGACTTGTCAACTCCCATATACGTCACCGCGGGGAGGGCTTCGGGGGTAAGTTGAGCGGCGTCTTCGGGAACGCGGGTTGCATCGAACATCAGGGTAAAGTGTGTAAGTTTTCGACAGTGACATAGAAGGGCCGTAACTCCTCGTAATGTGAGGTGAACTGGAGGGTGTTTTATACCACGTTGAAATAGGTGGAAAACCTCCAAGTGTGGCCAAGACATGACCAAGTCCTCCAGGTCATTGTCTGCGAGCGTAATGCTAAGGGGTGTCTCCAAAGCAATGACCCGGAGGTGATGACAAATATGGTAGGGTTCCAGTATAGGTCGCGGCCAAGCGGGGTAAGTCTTAACGGCGGTAGGTAATACGGAGAAACAAAACCAGAAGAATTCTAGAGTCTTGCACCGTGACGGAATCAGAGACGTCATGTCAACTAGTGCTTGAAAAAGGTCGGTGACATCTTCGGATACTGAACAGTCAATATCTATCTCAGTGACTTGATGGAGGGAAACCCAGTGGAACAGGTCCGTGCACGATGCAAGGGAGCTGGCTCGGATATCAAGAGTGCAAAGTTGCGGGAAAATGTTGCCGCTGGGATACTCTGGCCCTAGACCAAGCTGACTAGGAAGACACACCGAGAGCTTTCGCAATGCCTTCGCCTGAGACAGACTGCTGAGCAAATCCCAGGAGGTCATATCAGATTCTACAAACTCCAGATCGCAGAGCTAGAGACTACCCTGGAAAACGGATACGCAGTTTCGTGAGGAATTGGGACGTCATCCCATTCGTAATTTGGCGTTACTATATTTAATATCCGAAGGTTTGGGCAAAGCATTGGTATGGAAGGAAGATCGAGATGAGGATAGAATAAGCCAGGAATGTGAAATCGGAGGGCAGATAAATGTGGCCTCAAGAGCAGTTGTAAGTAACAGAGGAGGGCCTGGATCTCTGTGTGGACCTCCTCGGCATCGTCCGTATCAAAATACTCGGCTTCGATTGATAATACACGAAGTTGTGGGAAAAGAAAGCTCAAGTCTGGTGGGTAGGTTAGGAAGGAAAACCACGGTAGAACGGCGTAAAGATAGTGCGGTTCAAGGTCGACAAACGTATGAAGTCTGCGAACGCGACTTGACCGTCGCCGGACAACGTCCCAGTCATTGTCACTGAGTGGATGTGATAATGTCAAGCACTGTTGGTTGTGTCTCTATCTAATCAACAAAATGGAATAGAATTTCGTACCCCGTCTTCTGTCGATACCATTCTTGCAGAAGGAAGATTCAGCAAGACAGGTTTGATGGTGGTCAGAGTCTCCCAGATCAGATCCATAGCTGGTTCATGGAAGGTGCGGCAGGTCCCGGCCAACGCACACAACGTGGAGCCGCGATCATCGATGAATCTAAATGTGAGTCGCAGAACCTCGTCTACAGAAAGGCATGGGTGCATGATGGAGGGCGATGAACAACTGAAAGCCTCGTGGAGGTACCTGATAGAATCGATCGTGCCGATGCTGGTCACGTGCCAGGTTAACGTTGCGGTCAACAATTGACTTTGTACAGGGCCCTATAGCTACCTTCTGAAACTCTTGGAACTTCCACGATCAACTGAACGCACCAGCTGTAGAATTTCAACAAGTTGAATAAGAGTGTAGTGAGTCATCGCTACACTGAAGTACTGATGCACTGGAGCATCATCAAAAGGTGTTCATCAAGTTGGGCTCGCGGGCTGTACAGATTCAAGTTTTTCTCTTCTCAGGTCTCCATCCTTGTCGTCGGCAGGAAATTGCAATCTAGAATATGCTTCTATAGTTCGGACTCAGAATGGCTAGCAGCACTCTCCCCATCACCTTTTGAAGTCATCCCTTCGCAGTCTCTGTTCGATTCTATCAGGCTTGGATATTTCCGTGATGAACACATCCTTTCCAATCTTGCCGAAAAGGCTTGAAGGATCTCGCCTTGGACATCGGAGACTCGTTATTTTTCTGCGGCTACGTACTTTCAAAATCATATCTGAGAGCCTTGGGTCCCCCCCGCTCGGTGAAATCTACTTCGGTATAGTCGCAGATCAACTATACGTGTTGGCCGATACTTGTACTGTCCCAATCTCATTTTCCAAAGCCAATTTGGGGACTCCCTCACATAGTACAATCTCTGAGTTCTCACGACATTTGAAGTGTGTTCGCAGAATCCAGATTTCTCCTGCATTCATAAACGAGTCAACGACCTCGTGAAGGTGGCGAAAGGGCGTCGAAACTCGGAGAAGTATTTCACCCCGTCCGTGATGATTACGAACATATATCTCTTCAAAGCTGTCTCGCGATGCGGGAAACTGGAACCCACCGCCCTCCTGTGTTGCTGTCTTAAGATAATGTAGCAGTTTCATTGGCGTTTGATGCGGCCAGGTTACCTGTGGGTGTGCCTATACGTGGTTAGGGATTAATGTCGTGGGGGTGTATACCTAACGCACGTTTCGCGCAGGGCTTGCTACCACACATACGTATGTCTGATCTCATTTCAGGCTTGAAGAGTATCGGTATCACATGTGTATGGTGCGGGGACAAATTAGAATGTGCGCTTGACCAACAAACCTTGAAGCTCCTGGTTTCCACCTCCGAGAGTAGTGGCATTATGCATGATCAATTATGCATCACGAGCAACTGACTGCTTGGTATAAGTGGACAATGACGATAAGGCTGTATTCATGGGAAGTACCTCCTCACATCAGGCAGTAACGACTCTTCAATGAGTAACTACGCTTGTTACTTGTTCCCTAACGAACGGCGAGTCTTCGTACAGGTCTCGTATAGGTTATCACAAAGTATCTCGTACCACATTTCTCTTCCTCCCTCGGAATGCTACCAACCTCGACGATTTCTCCACTCCCACTGTCTGCCACATTCGCTAGCATATTCGTTACCAGCACTTAGTAGAGAGTATATCTCCGCCAACCACATGTCAACTCGTATCGTGGGCTTCCGCTGATGTTGGGTACATATCCAATGCCATTCAGGCCTATGACCATGCCATGGTTCAACACCAATGATCTCCAAGTGTGGCATAATGATGGAAAGGTATGCAGCAACATCGCTACTTTCTGAAACAGGGGACCTCTCGACTCCCATATACTTCACCGTGGGTAGGGTTTTCGAAGTAAGTCGAGCGGCGTCTTCAGGAATACAGGGTTGCATCGAACGTCAACGTAAAGTGTATAAGTTTTGGGCAGTGATATAGAAGGGCTGTAACTCCTCGTAGTGTGAGATGAACTGGAGGGCCCATTATACTTCCTTGAAATAGGTGGAAAACCTCCAAGTGTGGCCAAGACATGACCATGTCTTCTAGGTCATTGTCTGCAAGCGTAATGCTAATAGGCGTCTGCAATGCAATGACCCGGAGGTGATGGCAAACGTAGTAGGGTTCCAGTATAGGTCGCGGCCAAGTAGGGTGAGTTTCGAAGGAGAGAAGGCCTTCGGAAATATAGAACCAGCAGAATTCTAGACGCTTGCACTGTGACGGAATCAGAGACGTCATGCCAATTAATGCTTGCCAAGGATCGCCGTCATCTTCGGATAATGGAGAGGAGATAGATATCCCAATGACTTGATTGAAGGAAGTCCAGCGGAACAAGTTTGTGCACGATGCAAGGGAACTGGCTCGGATATCGAGAGTACGAAGTTGCGGGAAAATGTCGCCGCTGGGACACTCTGGTCCTGGACCAAGCTCATGAGGAAGATACACCGAGAGCTTTCGCAAGGCTTTCGCCTGAGAAAGACTGCTGAGTAAATGCCAGGAGGTCATATCAGACTCTACAAACTCCAGATCACAGAGCTCGGAGACTACCCTGGACAATGGATACGAAATTTCGTCGGGAATTGGAACTGGGACCTCATCCCATTCGTATTCTTGCATTACTATATTTAATATGCGGAGGTTTGGGCAAAGCGCTGGTATAGACGGAAAGTCGAGATTGGCATAGAATGAGCCGGGAACCTCAAGTCGGAGGGCAGACAAGTGAGGTCCCAGGAGCAGATGAAAGTAATGAAGGAGGGCCTGGAGCTCTGTGTGGACATCCTCGGTATCATCCGTATCAAAATACTCGGCTTCGAATGATAATACACGAAGTTGTGGGAAAAGAAAGCTCGAGTGTGGCGGGGAGGTTAGGAAGGAAAGCCACCGTGAAACGGCGTCGATATGGTGCGGTGTAAGGTCGACAAACGTATGAAACCTGCGAACGCGGCTTGAGAGTCGCCTGACAATGTTCCAGTCATTGTCACCGGGTGGACATGATAGTGTTAGGCACTGCTGGTGGTGTATCTCTCCTATCCAATCAACAAAATTGAATAATAGGCTCTTACTCTGGATGATTTCGATGTAATTTTTGCAGAAGGGAGATTCTGCAAGATAGGTTCGATGGCGGTCAGGGTCTTCCAGATCAGATCGGTAGCTGGTGCGTTGAAGGTGCGGCAGGTCCTAGCCAACGCACTCAACGTTGAGCGATCTTGGACGAATCCAAATACGAGTCGCAGAATTTCATCCACGCAGAGGCACGGATGCATGATGAACAACTGAAAGGCTTCAACGATGTTTGGTCCTTGTATGCAATTGATGCTGGTTCAATTCCTTGTCAAATTCAAAGGGTTTTACATAAGTTACATACTTCTTGCATGAGCAAACTGCTATTCTTCATTATCCCACATGATGACTTACTGCAGCAGTGGTCCGACACCTCAAACGACTGACATTTGAGCTTTGTCCTTGTAACATGCTCTGACGGAATTGTATGTATATACTGTAATTGCCTCATGGTAAGTAGTTTTCCACAGCAGCACGAGAACGGGATAGCCTTGTGGCGCGAACACGCGAGGTCCATATACATACATAGAGTTCTGACCACACTATAGTTCCACTGTCCTCCCCGTCTTCTCCAATCAAGTACAAGGTCAGTACCTTTCCATCATTTCCATTATACAAAGTTTTCTGAGGATGAAGACTAGGTAATCGTTCGATGGGATGGGTCAGGTCTTAGCCGTTGGCGCCATCGGAGTTGCTGGCTACGGTCTACTTCGCCTTGCATGGCATATCTGGAGAAGGCTCAGGTTTATCCATACACATCGTGTTCGTGACAACCCGAGGCTGCGTGCCGTGGCCGAAACCAAGAGTGGCAAGGAGTACGTGTTGGAGATGGCTCAGTTCGCAACGCAGGACGCGAGCAAAGCCGCCCGGGCAGCGGAGCAAGCCCAGCGGCAGTCAGAAGCAGCGTGGCAAGATCAGATTAGAGCTCGTCTCCACGAAGACGAGCTCGTTCGCAAAGCTGAGGAGGCGAAAAGAAGAGAGCAGAATATCCAAGCAGAATGCAACGCATCGCGAGTCCGTGGAACATCACGAGATAGCGAACAGTCCAGGGTCAAGCGTTTGGAGAAAGCACAGAAAGACACGCGACGAGCTCAAGAGAAGCTTAGAAATGCTCAGCAGGCTTCCAAGGAGATCGCCACAAAGGCGAGGGCTGCACAAGCAGCAGCAGAGCAAGCCGCACAGGAGGCTGCGGAAAGCGCGCGTGCTGCCAAAGAGGCGCAGGAAGAAGCAGAGGAACGCCTCAGGAGGGGATTAGAACCAGTCGTCATACCGACGCTGGACGAAATAGCCGCAGCGAAAACGAGAGTGCAATATGAGCAAGGCCGCTTTCATTTCGCTGTCGCAGGTGTCGCGGGCAGTGGCAAGTCGTCGTTAATCAACGCCATCCGTGGTATGGAGAATCGGCACCAAGATGCTGCGGACACTGGAGTCGTTGAAACCACTGTTACAATTGGTCGATATCCCGACTCGAACCCTGATTTGCCGTTCGTGTGGTACGACATTCCTGGAGCAGGGACTCTGTCGCAGCCTGACTGGCTGTACTTCAACTCGCAGGGACTCTTCGTGTTTGACTGTGTCGTTGTCCTGTTTGACAACCGCTTCACTCAGACAGACATTGCAATCTTGACTAACTGCAGGAGATTCCAAATCCCTACGTATATCGTTCGTTCGAAAGCGGACGTACACATTCGCAATATCATGTACGACGACGGATACGACAGTGCTCATGACGAGATGCCAAGGCGCGAGTCGTTATACAGCGCTGCTCGTGAAAGACTCATTGCAGACACGCGGGCAAATGTCAAACGAAACCTCAAGGAAGCCGGACTACCTGACCAGCGGGTCTACATCGTTTCTAACCGAACACTGCTGTCGATTGTCAAAGATCGTTCGCTCGGAGTCTCCTACAAAATCATTGACGAGTTGGAATTGATTAAAGACATCCTAGATGAGGCTTGCTCTTGTCGTTATGCAGCTCGTGCAAACCATGACGCGGACGACTGACCAGGTTTTTTGAAACTTGTTTCATACAAGCGAACAAGTCCTACTTGTCTCGAGTCTCTGTATACCTCTCTCCCCCCCTCATCACGTTGTTCATTGTATATTCCCAGAGCCGCTCCGAACGATCTCATTCGGCGTGAGCGAGATGTATTACTCATGGCCTACAACGTGTACAATCAAGCGGTGGACTTCATGTATCAGATGTATCTTCTGCTGTTTTAAAGGGGATGACTAGCGCAACAGATGCGACAATGCAGGCGAGAAATTGAGAACTCACCATTGCTACAGCAACCTCCGGGGAATCAAAGTTGAGGATGGAGAGATCGTGTCGTATCCGAAAGGACAAGTGATGACTGAAAATGTGGTTACGGGATGCCTATGCAGGTTCCAGGTGTCGAAAAGTATAAGGGGGGAGGGGGGGGGGGTTGCAATGCGTCCGTCGGGACCCCCAACACTGGAAGGTGCAACTGCCGATAGCAGAGATGACAATATGAGGGCCACTCCACTAGTCTTGTGAGAAAAAAGCTCTGCGTATTTCATTTCATCGTCATCCTGTTGTCTGGCCGTTTCACGCAACGAGTGTCGCAATCTTCATAAGGTCCCGACGGTTTCAGATCCTCAGCATGACGAATACTGACCGGCCGACCTTAGTAACATTTCCGCATATTTAGTGTTTCAAGGGTTTTAGAGGACGAAGAGTCGAGCGAAAGAGCCAGACCAAGATAGTGGATGTAGAAAGGCCGACAAAATGCCGAGGTTCATCATTTGTCTTGGAGATGGGAATACATGCAGGGTACACGAGTGTACAGACATAATTATCCACGGGTAAAGTATGCTTTGGCTCCCTTTCTCGCCAGTTCTGCTTTGGCCTGACATGCATGAAGTCGCGGGTAAGACGCAGTCGAGACGACGATGCGTACCTTGCGTATGGTGTGACCTGCTGCGTTGTGATGGTTCCATACTTGACGATAATAGTATGCTAACCCTACGCCCTGTACTGCAAAGCCGGCGGTGGTAACAGTACCAATGATGCCTGCGATATACCCAGCCCAGTTACCGGATGCATACATTCGAATGGTCTGGATGAGACCGCCTATGCCAGAGTCGGGGGCACCAATGAACCTAGCGGGAGATACGAGATGACAACTTGGCTGCTGCAGGCCGCAAATACGCACCAGACGACGCTGAAATACAGATGGAAACCGCAGGAGAAAAAGAAGATGTCTAGGAAGGAGGAATATGAGATGGGATCCGACAATGGAAGAAACGGAAGGGGTGCAGACAGTAATACAAGGCTTCTTCCTACAAGCGTGGGTTAACGGGAGCGAGTAGCGGAAGGGAGAAGTAGCGCAACTTTCATGCAGCCATTGTATATTGGCCTGCGCGCGAACATGAGCGTCATCCGGGCGCTAAAGACATGGGACACACTTCACCTATACCACAATAGAAAGGAGAGGGGGGAAAATATGATGGCCCAGCTTTCGGTGAGAGTCAGTGGCATGTGCGTGAGGGAGAGAGAGGAAATACGATACCATACGCTGCCGACAACGGATCCTCCACCGTCGTATGAGCCTGCAACGACGGTGGACAACGATGCAAACGTGCACCCGACCACATTTAGCATCAAGGTATTAAGGAGGACTAACCATAAATTGTAGATACGGGTTACGAGAGGTCTGGAGGCTTCGGGGATATCGTCAGGGATGGAATGAAAGATCAACGGGATGCCTGATGAGCTTTTGAGCGTGAAGCAAGAGACAGGGAAGTGGAGGACAGACATGATGGCCAGTTGTTTCTACGGTGTCTTCTGATATCTTCAGTTCGCGGGTTGAGTTCCTGCTCGGGTATCTGCACTAAGTCACGCTCCCCTCGCTCGAGCTCTTCTACTTGATGCTCAGCTACATAAACCAATCGAGAATGATAGGAGGGGGCAGGGGACAGTGCTGCAGGATGGGGCGGTGGTGGAAAACTGATACGCTCAGTTCCGGAAATCGACTGAGGACTCTGAGAATGATAGGAGGGGACGCGGGAGAGGATTGTAGGAGGGGACTGTGGCGGAGTAATGTACGCTGGTGGGGGTGTCAACAAGACCCAACCACTGTCTAGAACAAGGGATTGATTCTATTCGATACGAAGAAAAGGACAACAGTGCTTACCTCCCACTTCTACCTGCTGCCTGCGTGCATTGAGATTAATGTTGTGAACCATGGTGGCCTTGCATGGTGCACGAGGAATCTGTAGTACTTAGGCCCATCACAACTCGCCCCACAGGGCCGCAGTCCATCACACTACGGCGACTAATGCAGCATGTCAACCTCACTAGAAGGTCCTCAGTCAGCCTAGTGTTGTAATGGTGCTGTCACGCGGCGGCTGTGCCGACTTGCTAATACACACAGCTCATATGACCCACGGACGTAGTTATTCGAAATTGGTTCGAAAGTCCTGCACTGCGAAATTAGTATGCCCCTGCTATAACTGAACAAATTCGTACGGGTGCGATCTCACCCGTCTCGAATGACGCCCATGTATCCCAATTTCCCACCTACACCCCATGCACATCGAATTTTGCCTGGGCAACTGCAAAGTGTCTTGTTTACTGTAACATGAAAAAGAAGGTTTTCTCCACTCACACCGGAAGCACTAGAAGTCCGATCAAGAAGTGACACGAAAGATCCGACGGTTCATTGCGTGGTGCCCCTTGATATCAGACACGTCTGACTGCACAGTTGTACCAGACACATCTATGTGGTTATCCAAGGACTGAGGGGTTGCTACGATTGCGGCAACATTGCATCGCGCGCCAAACCTTGAGCGACTTGCAAAAAGTCCAGGAAATCACGGACTATAAGATGTATGCACACCGTCATTTTGGTCATCTTGAACTGTCCCATATATCGGGGGGTTGATTGAAGTCGTAAGCTTGTAACTTGTCTAACGATACGGGTAGTCACCAACGTGTGCCAGACACGCGGTACGTAGTTGCTTCTTTGAGGCAAGCAGCCAACAACCTTACGGCTCAGCCTGAGCTGATAGAACAGGTTGGCCAGTTGTTGATGAACATTCTACCAGCTCGTGCAGAACAACCGAAATGTCCAGAAATACTACTACGACGTCTCTGTCTATACCGACGCCCTCGACACCTACCAACCCCCAGGCTGCAGACGACGCTCCCAACGAAGCCTTCGAGGCGCTCATCAATCTCTTGGCCTCCGATGGAATAGACGATGTACCGCCCACTTCTGTTGTTTCACGGACTCGAAACACGGCGGGAGGTGCTGCGCTGAGAGATGCATCCGGAAAACTTGATTTTGAGAAAATACGCAGTATGTTTGAAGGGCAGAACCAGACCTCAAGTCAAGCGGGGGCACCAGTGGGAACTGTTGAGCCGGATCAACAGGTGCTGAACACCCTTGGAGGAGGTGTACAGACAGGCATGGTGATCGATCGGCGAGATAGTGTACGTCTAGGCAGATTAACGTTTCTCACTTTCTTACCGTCCCTGTTGTCACCAACAGCTAGAGGATACAGTTACCATGCAAGCAAATCCCGTTACTGCTACCGTACAAGATTCACCACCGGATACAGCCGCGTACCCCGACGTAGACGATGCAGTTCACTCAAATGATGCATCACCCGTTCGCGATGTTCTGACAACGCCCTTTTCTTTCGATCAGTTGAATGACGCGCTCGAAAGTGCGCACGATGAGATGCGTACTCTCCGTCGGCAATATGACGAATTGCAAACGTTGGTCGCTGAGAGGTTAGGGGAAGGGAAGAAACACAAAGGACCGGAACAAAAAGTGATACATAAGGTGGAGAGCGAAGACCAAATCAATGGTTCCAAAACTGGCAAAAACGCTACTGCTCCGTTTACTTCACGAGTACCGAGCACCACCGTGCGGAACGCAGCGGAAACCGGGCCCCGGATCGCCATCGAAGGAGGTTCTGACTACGGTGCACAGCAAGAATGTGATGGCGGTGTCGCCAAAGAGGTCGCTCAACTCTCTGAGGATGAGGCGAAACGAGCGTTGACGGTACGAATTTTGTCTTTATATGTGTATGTCGTAACATGTATGTGACCCTAAACTCCTGGATAGGCCATCGCGAGTATGACAAACGTTCGGCCCTCGCTTTTACTATCTGGAGACCTAGATTCTGCACCTTTCAAGTTGGCACTGCGTACTCGTGCTAACACGAGTTTCCAAGATATATCGCGTGCCCTCGACTTCGTGGAGCGGATCGACGAAATTGTCTGGCGACGATCTTCGATACCGATCAGCTCCTCTCTCGATCCCGTCTTCTCTGCGGGTAACGTGGATGGGCTCGTGTCTCGTCTTAAACTTTGGGAAAAGATAGTCCGAAGTTCTGGCTCTTGAAGTCTGAATTGGGTCTCATTTGCCATGACTGTCCGCAGAGATGAGTATTGATAGGGTGGAGTTGATACTGTTCTGGTGCGAGTATGAATCATCTTGCTTTGTATTGATTATGGTAAGGAGGGCTGATCAGCCCACTCGACACAAGATTCGGGGTCATTACGAGACTCCCTGCCCCTTACCTTCCTCCACTGTCGTACACGTCATCTCGATGTCCAGCACATTCTCTGCATCGTGCACTCTATTCCTACAATGGCAAACCCACATAGACCATCTCCTGACACATCCACACCATCCCAATACCCTATACCACCGTACTTCCCTCGCTTCCTCATGGTTAGCACATTTCTCCACTGCCGGAGTACTACTGGATTCTCAGAATCAATTGCATTTCATAGATCCCTGTGCTACAGGTGTGAAATGAAGATTGCAACCAACCAAGTGCCAGGCCAAGCATGAGCCAATGAACACCGTGTTGCAGAATTTTAAGGTTTGTTGTCTCTACCGATTCGTATAATTTTTGAAGAGATGCACACTTTTGCAGGGTTGCCACTGTTATAACCCGTATTGGCCATGGCATTGAAGGTGTGAACGTCTGCTAGGGGCATGGAAAGTAAGTAAGGATTTAGAATTGTCTACATTCAACTAAAATAAGAATGAAGCAATGGCTGGAAGGGATGATACTGGCACAGCCCACTGTTCACGATGGCCTGCCAAATGAGATGGCGGCGGGATGGAAAGCACAGATAAGAAAGTATGCCAAGGTTGGCCGTATGGTATCCATAATTGGAAATTGGAATTGAATGTAAACACCGGGCAGACCATATGTGAGTTCAGTTTTACTGATATTCGAGTCTGGGTCCAGGTTTAGCGGAGGGGACAGTGGATACGGTCCCTCGCTTAGGAGATGGGTTGTATGATCGGTATGTCAGCCTTGCATGATGGGCATGTTACAGTCCCGAAAAGCATGGAAATGAGATATGCGAGCTGTTCTCCGACCATGGTTTATCAGCGGAGTGCTCGTGTAAATGTCGTGGACCGAGCGAAGGGCCTATTAAAAAGCTCCACATTGATCTCGCTGTTCCCCCTAACTTCTTCAGTTGAGTACGGGGTATGTTCCATTCTTTCGACTGCATTGGGTTATCTGAGGAATTATAGAGGACATTGTTCAGCGACATGGATTCAATCTTGGTGATTAGTGGATGAAGCTCAGAGAAAAATCGACCGACTTCAGGAGGAGCTCAGGGAAGCTCGTCAAAATTCCAAGGAAATTGTTAAAAGGATCAGGGCTGCAGAAGCGGCGGTGGATAAAACTAAACGAGAGGCTGCAGAAAGCAAGCGTGCTGCTGAGGAGGCACAGGAAGGGGTAGAGGAATGCCTCAAAAAGGGGCTACAGCCGGTCGTCATACCCACAGCAGATGAAATAGCTGCAGCGAAAGCAAGGGTGCAATACGAGCGAGGTCGCTTTCATTTTTCTGCCGCAGGTGTTGCTGGCAGCGGCAAGTCATCGTTTGTCAATGCCATCCGTGGGGTTGATAGCCAGCACCAAGATGCCGCAGAAATTGGAGTCGTCGAAACCACTGTCAAGATGGGTCGGTATCCCGACCCGAACTCTGATTTGCCGTTCGTGTGGTATGACATTCCGGGTGCGGGGACTCTGTCACAGCCCGACTGGGTGTACTTCAACACACTGGGACTCTTCGTATTCGATTGTGTCGTTGTCCTGTTCGACACTCGCTTCGCACAGACGGACATCGCAATCTTGACGAACTGTAGGAGATTCCAGGTCCCCACATATATCGTTCGCTCGAAGGCGGACATCCATATCCACAACATCATGTGTCCTGATGGGTATGACAGTGATCCTGACAACGCGACTGTACGCGAGTCACTGTTCCCTGGCGCCCGCGGACGTTTCATTGCAGCCACACGGGAAAATGTCGAAGAAAACCTCACTAAAGCTGACTTACCTGACCAACGGGTCTACATGGTCTCTAACAGGATGCTGTTGTCAATGGTTAAAGGTCACCCACTCCGGTCCCCTCATAAAATCATCAACGAGGGGAAGTTGATCGAGGATATCGTTCATGATGCTTACACTCATCGTTGTGGAGCTCGCGCGAATGATGATAACTGCTCAACTTAGATGATCTATGGACCTAGTTTTTCGCCATTGGTTCGAAAGTCCCGTGTAAGTGCACTGCTAGATTAGTATGCTCCTGGTATAACTGATGCACTCGCGCAGGTACAAACTTACCCATCTCGAGTTAGCGTGCATGTATCCCACCCATTCTCGTGTATATTAAATTTTACCCATCTCAGCATGAAAAAGGTTTCCCCACTGAGGCATTTGAAAGAAGTGTCGCAAGAAATTCGATGATCGTCGAAGTTCATTGGGTGCGCCTCTTAAGATCAGGCGCGTCTGACTGTGCAGTTGTACGGTGCGCAAAGACATGCCGGACACATCTGCATAGTTACTCAAGGACTGAGGACTCACGGTGATTGCGGCAACACTGCATCGCGCGTAGGGCCTTGAGGGAGTTAAAATCCAGACATGCTCGAAAGTGCCCACGATGGGATGCGTACTCTCCGTCGCAATATGGCGAATTGCGAAAGTTGGTCGCGGAGAGGTTGGGGAAAGGGAAGAAACACAAAGGATTGGAACAAAAGATGATACAGAAGGTGGAGAGCGGAGACCAAAGTAAAGATTTTAAAGCCTGCAGAAATGCCACTACCCCATCTGGGGCACCACCGTGGAGAACGGAGCGGAAACCGGACCACAGATCACGGAGATTCCGATTGCAGTTTAAAGCAAGATGGTGATGGCGGTGTCGCCCTTAACTCTCTTTGAGGAAGAGGCGAAACAAGCGTTGACGGTACGAATTCCCTCTCTGTACGTGGTAATACGCGCATGACCATGAACTCCTGGATAGGCCATCACAAGTGTGAAGAAAACTCGGCCTCGCGAGCGCTTTTACTTTCTGGCGTGCTTGGCTGTGCACCTTTCAAGCTGGCGCTGCGTACTCTAGTAAATTGAGTTTCCAAGACATATCGCGTGCCCTCGATCTCGTGGAGTGGGTTGACGAAATTGTCTGGCGACGATCTTCGATACCGATCGGCTCCTCTCTCGATCCCGTCTCTTCGGCAGGTAACGTTGGATAGCCTTATGTCTCGCCTTGAGCTTTGGTGAAGGGTGGTCCAAAGTTCTGGCGTTTGAAGTCTGAATTAATCACATTTTTGCGATGACTATCGGCGGAGATGGAGATGGCTATTGATAGGGTAGAGTTATTACTGTTCTGGTGGGATCCTGCTGTGTATTGATTGTGGCGAAGACGGTTGTCATCAGCCCGCTCGACACAGTAACAAGGCGCGGGGTTACTTATTACGAGACTTCCTGCACTTTATCCTCCTCTTGTGGACGCCAGTCTCGATGTCCGAGTATGTTCGAGAAGCCAACAACCACCGTGTTGCAGAATTCCAAGGTTTGTTTGTTTTCTCTACTAATTTGTGTCTTTTCTGAGGTGATGCATACTCTTTCAGGCTTGCCGCTGTCTTATGAACATCTCCTGGCAGCATGTGATGTAGGTGAAGATTTAGAGTTATCTACATTTAACCAAGTAGGAATGAGGCGATGGCTGGAAAGGGATAATGGCTCAGAGGCCTCGTGTCTGGTTGGATCCAGCACGAGTACTGCATGGCAGCGATAAAGTTCCCGGTGCGAGAATGAAAGTTCTGTTCCTGGCCGTGACGTAGGGGCTCCGCACGGGAGAAGCTCCCCTTACTGAATCTCACCCTGAGTGTACCAACCCAGCGAGGGGTCGTAGCTCCCCTGCATCACACTGCGGGACGCCGTTTTCACATGGCCAACTCCCCTTGTATAAAGCTTAGTTGGTAGCAGCCTGAACAGCGTTGGAAAGGCAGCGGTAGGGGTAGCGGTTAAGCCCCCTGACAAGAGCTTTCGCAGACTCGAAACCGCAGGCCCAAGGCCGCTCCTGAGCTGATTGTGCCCTAGCTGACCAGACCCCTATCCTAGGAGAAGGGCGACTGCGTGCGGGAGACCAGATCAGTGCTCTGCCTAACTACCTCTGTCGCACATAGACTTAAAACTACCCCCCTCAGGGGGGTAGTTGGCCAGCACGGGTCTCCGCTCTGCCACGCACTCGTCACTTCCCACTCCTCATGTAGAAGGTTGTCAGTCTCTGGGACGATCAGTGTATATTGATAGCAGGGCGTATTTGGGGGGAGTTTACCGGGCAAAACGTCGGTGTCCCTTTATCAGCTATGGCTATGTCTGATCTTCCCCACCATCTACATGACCTGTTATTTCTTTCATGTTCCCTCGTTGTCTGCCGTCTGGCTGGCGAGGTATTTACCTTTGCTGATACCTGGGCTACCTATTGTGGTGTAGTCAGCTGAATTTATCTCGTTCATTCCCAAACTAGCGTGTGAGTTCAATCACGACTCTGGGTCCAGGGCTGGCTAGCGGAACAGTGGAGCCGAGCACTCTCATTTAGGAGAGGAGTTGTATATGATCAGTATGTCAGCCATGCTTGATGGGCATGTTAGAGCCTAGATGCGCACGGGAATGAAATATCTAGGTCGCGGACTAATGCTAAAGAAGTCCACATCGATTTCCACTGCTCCCTCTAACTTCTTCAACTGGGTACACGGTATGTTCTATAACTTTAACCGCCTTGGGTTGTCTGAGGACTAATACATCTACCCAGATCCCGAAATGGGTCAAGTGGTCAGTGGCATCAAACTTGCAGGCGACGGTCTGCTGTGGCTTGCATGGCAGATCTGGAAACTGCTCAGATATGCTTCCGCACGTCGTGTTCGCAGTAACACCCGACTACTTACGATGGCTGAAGCCAGGAGTGGAGAAGGATATGTGCGGGGGATCGCCCAGGTTGCCTTGCAGGACGCAAGAACAGCAGCCTGCGTAGCAGAGGAAGCTCAGCGACAGTTAGACCAAGCGAAGAATGACAGAACTAGAGCTCGACGCCGTGAAAGGGAGCTATCTCTTGAAGTTCAGAGCGCGAGGAAAAGGCAGCAGGCTATCCAGGCGGAATGTAACGGATCACAAGTCGGAGTACTTTGGCATGATCGCACTGAGTCTAGGCCCGGACGTTTGGATGAAGCTCAGAGAGAAACCGGCCGACTTCAGGAGGAGCTCAGGGAAGCTCGTCAAAATTCCAGGGAAACCGTTAAAAGGGTCAAGGCTGCAGAAGCAATGGTGGATAAAACTGCACGAGAGGCTGCAGAAAGCGAGCGCGCTGCTAAGGAGGCGCAGGAAGAGGCAGAGGAATACCTCAAAAAGGGGCTACGGCCGGTCGTCATACCCACACCAGGCGCAATAGCTGCAGCGAAAGCAAGAGTGCAATATGAGGAAGGCCGCTTTCATCTCGCTATCGCAGGTGTTACTGGCAGTGGCAAGTCCTCGTTTATCAATGCCATCCGTGGAGTGGATACTAGGCTCCAAGATGCCGCAGAACTGGTGTCGTCGAAACCACTGTCACGATCGGTCGATATCCCGATCCGAACGCCGATTTACCATTTGTGTGGTATGATATTCCAGGAGCAGGGACTCTACAACAGCCAGACTGGTTGTACTTCAACACACAGGGTCTTTTCGTGTTTGATTGTCTGGTTGTCTTGTTCGACAACCGCTTCACGCAGACGGACATCGCAACCTTGAGGAACTGTAAAAGATTCCAGATCCCCACATATATCGTCCGCTCGAAAGCGGACATCCACATCCGCAACATCATGTACGAGGACGGGTATGATAGTGATCGTGACAACGCGACTGTACGCGAGTCACTATTCCCTAGTGTCCGCAGAAAGTTCATAGCGGACACACGGGAAAATGTCAAACGAAACCTCAAAGAAGCTGGCTTACCTGACCAACGGGTCTACATGGTCTCTAACAAGACGCTGTTGACAATTGTCAAGGACCGCTCACTCCGGTCTCCCCACAAAATCATCGACGAGCTAGAGTTGATCAAAGATGTCATTGACGAGGCTTTCTCTCATCGCTGTGGAGCTCACGCGAATGATGATGACTAGCCAGCTTACGTAGGCGACTTGTGGACCTAGTTTTTCGAAACGGACTTGGTACTCGCGTACGTGCCCTGCTAGATTTTACGCTCAGGCTATAACTGACGCAATCGTATAGGTATAATCTTACCTGTCTCGGGTCAGCATGCACGTATCCCATCCACACCCCATGTATTTCTATCTTTGTAGCGTGGAAAAGAAGTTTGTCCACCGTGAGTTACAAAAGGTCCGATCAAGAAGTGATATGCGAAATTCGATCCTCGTCGAAGTTCATTGGATTGGGCTTCTTGATATCGGATAAATTTGACGGCGTAAGTATACAGTGCTTGCACGAATACGACAGACATATTGGTATATGCCATGCCAAAGGATTGAGAAGTCGCTATGATCACGGCAACATTGCATCGCGCGCAGAGCCTTAGCTGAAGTCCAGGATAATGGACCATAACATGTCTGCACACCATCTTGAATCGTTCCGATGCATCGAGGGCAGCAAGTATTGGTAATTGGCCGTAGTGTGGTGCGAACACGTGACGCGCACGAATGTACTTGGTTGCTTTAGTTCATTCTGAGGCAAGCAACCAACAACCTTATAGATGGCCAGCCTAAACTGATACTTCATGTTGGCCAGTTATAGATGAACATTCTACTAGCTTGTACAGAACGTCCGAAATGTCAAAAATACCGCTGCGACAACGTCTATACCGATGCCCTCGACATCTACCAACCCCGGGCTGCAGACGGCGTTCCCAATGAAGCCTTTCGAGGCGCTCATCGATCTCTTGGCTTCCGATGGGATAGACGCGACTTCTGCAGTTCGGCTGGCCTGAACCACGGTGGGCAGCGCTGCGCTCAGAGACGCATCCGAAAAACTTGATTTTGAGAAAATACGCTGTTTGAAGGGCAGTATCAAGCTGTGAGTCAAGGAGGGACACCAGTGGGAAATGTTGAGCTAGATCAACAAGTGCTGAACTCTCTTGGAAGAGGTGTACAGACAGGCATGGTGGTGGATCGGCGAGATAGCGTGCGTCTAGGCAGATTAACGTTTTTCACTTTCTTATTGTCCCTGTTGTCATCAACAGGTAGAGGACGCAGCTACCTCGCAAGCGAAGCCAGTTATTGCTACCATACAAAATTCACACCAGTCAGAACCGTGTACCCTGTCGTAGACGACGCAATTCACTCAAATGATGCACCACCAGTTCGCGATGTTCTGACTACGCCTTTTTCCTTCGATCAGCGGGATGACGCACTCAAAAGTGCGCACGGTGAGATGCGTACTCTCCGTCGGCAATATGACGAATTGCAATCGTTGGCCGCGGGGAGGTCGTGGAAAGGGAAGAAACGCAAAGGATCGGAAACAACTAATTATAAGTAAGGTGGAGAGCGAAGACAAGATCAATGGTTCCAAAGTCTGTAAAAATGCTACTGCTCCTTCTAAATTCACGAGTACCAAGCACCATCGTGCGGAGTGGAACAGAAACTGGACCCCAGCTCGCCATCGAAGGAAGTCCCGGTTACGGTCTAATGCAAGATGGTGATGACAGTGTCGCCGCAGAGGTCGCTCAACTCTCTGAGGAGGAGGCGAAGCGAGCATTGGCGGTACGAATTCTGTCTTTGTGTGTGGTAACATGTATGTGACCCCAAACTCCTGGATAGGCCATCGCAAGCATGATAATCGTTCGGCCCTCGCGTTTACTTTCTGAAGACCTTGATTCTGCACCTTTTAAACTGGCGCTCTGTACTCGTAGTAACTCGAGTTTCCAAGACATATCGCGTGCCCTCGATGTCGTGGAGCAGATCGACGAAATTGTCTGGCGACGAACTTCGATACCGATCAGCTCCTCTCTCGATCCCGTGTTTTCTGCGGGCAACATGGATGGGCTTTTGTCTCGCCTTGAGCATTGGGTCCGGGTGGCCCGAAGTTCCGACATTTGATGTTTTGAATTAACCACATTTGTGATGACTGTCGGCGGAGACGGGTATTGATAGGGTGGAGTTGTTGCTGCTCTAGTGGGAGTATGAATCATCTTGAATTGTACTGATTGTGGCGAATACAGTTGACCAGCGCTGCTGTAGAACGCGAATAACGCGGCCTTCGACGTGACGCAAATACCTACATACAGGAGTCAGCACACACCTTTTGTCTCTCATTGCCTTCTGATGAGGCTTTCGCTCCCAGAAAGGTGGCGGAGGAGGCGTGAATAACGGAACTTCGAGCCTGGTGGCATGCGGTGTTCTATCTGTTCTGGTCGAGTGGGGGCCGATAACGCTAAATTATCATGATAGATGAGTCACGCTCAAGCAGCGCACTTCATCCTAAAATGAATAAGGACACAATCTGGTGGGCCAGTCTTACGTTGTGGTCAATGCACAGGCGGAGGCTCCAGCAGTCCGACCCTTCCTATTACTGCGGTGAGAACAATATAAGAAGCTAATTATATGTATTGACAAATGACATCGTTGTCTGCTGTGTCTCAAGGGTACGCTGCATTTGAACCTGAGATACGCATTCGAGGGCTGCTATTGTTAATGGTAAGGTTCAGATAGTTCGGGTATTTCGTGAAGCGGACTCAATATCAAGTGGGTCGACTAACCTAACGAGAATGCGCTTAGAGATGAACTTCACAGCTTGGTTGGACTCACGCAGGAACGAGTGCTTGCTTGCATCCTTCCTCTAGCACAGGTGAGATCTCAGATTCACAGCAGGTTTACGTCCAGCCTCCACGCCATCGTTGAATATTTTTGGAAACTTACCTCCTATACTCCGCATTGCCAATTCTGGCGATCGGTATGTGGTTCTTAGACCTTCTGTCCAATCTGGGCTGCGTCTTCGGCATGTGATTCGTGACGAATGAGGCAACGTGCAAAGATCTCTATCCCAGCTCGTCAGGAGTTTGGACCCCCATGGCGCGGACACCCTGGAGATAGTCTCCGATATCCTGTCATTGCAAGACCTGGTTGCCCCTACGTTATAACAATGACGTTGAACCTCTTTTTAACAGAGAACTGGCATGGCTATGCGCTTAACCCGTTGGGGAGGAAGGGGCTATGATGCCCGCCAAGCTCAAAACCCTACTGATATCAAGAAGGCTCGATTCAAACATCCGAGCACGCTCGGAAATCAATAAGCGAGCGGTCACCTTGTTTCCGAGTGCAGCGTCTTGGCCCACATGACACCTAAACAACTCGGTGAAAGTGCGGATGCGTTAATTTCCCCACGATAACCAAGGCCCTTTTTACTAGCGCACAGGCCCGCTACGAGAACCCGTTGTTGTACAGAAGTACATGCGGTGCGGAGGAGGGGGGATAACATCTTTTTTTACGGCTTTCCCCCAATCGGGGCAGGGCACTGTGTCGTATCACCGAATATATCCCCCGTGCCCCTCATCAACATGCTCGGTGCTTCTGACATTGTTCTTGCTTTGAGTTTTAGTCACCGTGTTAAAAGCGGGTGTGGCTGAGTGATAATAAATGGAAGGGTCTGCACATATCATACTTTTCGACCTTCGGCTCGACTGATTTCTGCCAGTGGACTTCCCTGATCAACGGCCAAAAGAGTACGCCCGCTGCATGGGCACCCCACTAAAATAACCCATTTGGTTGCGCGGAGTTGGTGTCCCTGTGAATTCGACCCACGTTCTTTGTTTCTTAGCGGTGAATCATGGTGTTTTTACACACTACCAGAAGGAGCGCCGCTGCAGTGGCCATACAGCACCGCTATGTTGCCGCCATGTATGTGGAGTTCTAGCCGAATCCGCTGGCAGCACTACTAGACCTTACTGAAATAGGCAAATTAATATTGTGGGACTACGTCTTAGTAGATTTGTTTCCGAGGAATTCCCTGTGGAAGTCTGAACGACACCCCGGGCGGTGCATGTACGACGCAGCGTGTCGGCGGGGATGGATGCAGGTGAATCTGCAGAGCATCATATGCATTGTTTTATTTTATTTTGGGATCACTGTTACACTGCACTGGCATTCATCCCTGCGAACTAGAAGACCTGGTGTCATCGCCAAGTTTCCAGGTTGTCGGAACCAAGCCAGTGGTGTCACATCCGAACCCCACAGTTAAGTCGGCCAGCCCGAAAACATGCAGAAGATAGTTCCAACAGTAGTTTGTCCCGCACGTCCGCTTGGGTTTCCACCACACGAACCACTCAGCACTGCCTGAACCATCCTTCCCATATATAGGAGCGAACCGGAACTTTTTGTCACCACCCTTTCGCTGAGTGGTCCCGGTGACGTTGTGTCAGCTTCGCACCCCTGCTCCGATCTTATGAGATCTCTTTATGATTTTCCCTTCGTCTACCCCGCTACCATACTTACCACTCGTCGACGACTACATAGTACATTGAGTGGTTTACCTTTTTGTGATATACGCGCGTTTTCTTAGTGCGATGCCACATCCTCATGCACACCGCCTTTGCATAGGCTTTCTCCATTACATAAGCTCGAGGAGCCTAAGTATATAACAAAAGTGTCGGAGTCCCTAAACTGGTGGTGCGTCACTCGTTATACCCCCAACAGACTATGAGTTCAACCAGCAATTCGACAGACGCGTCAATTGCCTATGATGTAGCCAAAGGTTTCCCAAGTCGGGCAACAACACTCATCCTGATCGGAGTTTTCGGTGCGTCTCAAGTCGTCTTCGGTAAATCACGCGATCGACCTTCTCTCATGGGCCTCACAGTCCCAGGCATGATTGTCGCCCGGTGGCTTCTAGGTCCACGCGCTCCCTCCAAGCGGAGCAGTTCACTTCCATTGTATAACTCTACCGAGATCCCCAACCTCCAACTCAGAGAACCCATCCCCCCTCCTCCAGCATACTCTCCGAATCCCTCAGTCCCTCCGCCTCCGTACTCTGGGCAGCAAATCGAACTCCAGACTGCGCAAGCAAACTTCGGAGATTCAAGTGCTTCATCAAATCTACATAACTCGTAGAACAAGATGACACAGCTGCCTTCTAATTGGTTCCCGGCTCCATCAAACCCCTTCTCCCCAAAGCAAGTTTGTAGAAGCCCCCGAGCTGGCAGGTTCTAGCAGACATCTGATATACCCCTCTGTTCTGGAAACGGGTCTTTCACGCCAGGCGCACCACGTTGTTGCACGACACAATGCCGATGGCTGGCCGTCGTTTAGCTGGCAGGTTCTAGCGGACATCAATATGCCGTACTCTTCATCTCTGTTCTGGAAGCGGGGTTTTCACACTGCCAGGCGCATCACGTTGCTCTCAGTGTCGATGCTGGCAATTGTTCAATCCACCATTTTGGCACGTTTTAGTAAACGTCCGATATACATATAATACCCTCGGCCTCTGCTCTGGCAGCCAGCCTTTCACATTTTCACGCGCATTACGCTGCGAACCCCAGTATCGATGCCGGCCACCGTTCAATCCCCTATTTTGGTAGGTTCTAGTGGACAATCGATATACCGTACCATTGACCTCTGCTCTGGCAACAGGTCTTTTACATTTCCATGCGCACCACCCCCTGCGAACTCCGGTGTCGATACCGGCCGTCGTTCATGATTCACCTTTTCCCGTTACGATGACGCCATACGTTGTCTTGTCGCATTTCGTTCTGTCGAACAAGATACCCATACTTCTCGCGCTTTCTTCTGCATACCCCCACGTTTTTCATTGATCACGACATCGTGTTGCTATGTAGCATGAACTATCGAATGCCTCAGTTTGTACTTGCTATGTCACTCTCACCGTGGAATTCACAGCTTCTACCGTCATGTATGCAGGCACGATGTACGCTTGTCTTTGTGTAACTGATAATTTACCCCGATTTTGCACGAGATCGATTCCGACAGATACAGCAGTGCAAGCGTGTATCAGGAAACTGTGCTCCACCGCTCTAGACTGCTCTACGGCACAAACGCCCTACTCGTTTAGCTTCCGAGAGTAAATAATCCTTTTTCTAGAACATTATGCTGTGAAGTGCAGCTGCCGTCGTGTGAACGAACGTGTACTTGCTTATTTCGGGTCTTATTGCGACATGGTGAGGAATGGACGCATTCTGAGAAAAGAGCGAATCCTGCTTGTTTCACTTGCCGAGTACGGAGCTAGAGTGTCGGGTTCCAAATTCAGGGACAGACAGGTTGCAGGGTCTATTGTGGCCGTATACCTAAGAGCACAGTGGGACAAGCTACGTCATGAAGTATAGCAATGCCTTTGTGACACCATTGGGACATTCCAGTGTTCATTTTCGTGTTCACAGGCCGGGTGGCGTTGGCATGCGTCTCCGCCGAAGGTGGAAACTTACCATTTCACTGGGGATAATCTAACTTCCGATGATGATGGACGCAGTGAACTACGTGGGCGTGTCACACGCGCCTGGGCCCAAACCAAATAGCACGGCAACAGATCATGAGAGATAAAAACTGGTAATTTACCACTTAACTGGCGGAACTCCGGTGCCACTGATGTCACGGGTGCACAGAGATACGGTATGCGGGGTGCCCTGCCTCAACATCCCCATTCGGGTGGGAAGTGAAGGTGTATGCATAGCCACCAGGAGGACTAGAGCTAATTAGACTCTGATGAACGACATCGGGTGACGGTATGTCAACGCCGACCCAACTAATGGGGAAAGGGCTTTGCGGATAAAATGCGATATGACAATGACAAGACAAAACAAGCCCACTCCATGTAGTGGACATGAGCCGGCCAAGCGCACCAGCCACTCATATTCTCTGATCCGAGGAAAGAAAGATCCACCAATTAGAATATAGGTGCTGTGAACTGCGGTTGGACGGGGAGATAGTCTACAGAATGCGATGCCACCAGAGATGAGATAAGAGCAGACTACTCATTGTAACGGACCTCTCCAGTTATCACCGGTCACCATTAAATGTCATACAACATGACACTGCAATCCGCTGGCAAAGCTGGAAAGATGCAGACGAACACGATAATAGGCATCATTTTGGGCCTAAGTGAGTATTTTATAGCCAGGTGTTGCTATTGGCTGAATTGTATGTGATCCCGGAATCCCTGTAGTGGGCTTTATTATCTTGGTCCTTTCGATCTGGACGGTCCCATATTGGTTTCGGAATCGACTCACCCATTCCAACAGCATGTAAATGTGATTCGTGCGTACCTTCTGTGCTGCGCCACATGTCGGGTGATTCATGTCGTGGTCGATGACAGTACCCCCTATTAGCACAAGGACGTCTTCCACCTTCCGACGCGCGTGTCAATGTAATGTCATCACTACCCGGTAGTCATGTGGCGGGTCGAATGGGGTCACCTGGACCATCGCGCACCAGCCTGAGTTCCTGGAAGGCAGTTTCTCAACTGGGAAAGACGCCTCCGAATTCGAATGGAGATTGAATGGACACTGTCGGAGAGTAAAGCGGGCGTCAACACCAGACCGCCGCTGGCGCTGAGTTGAAATCCTCCATGGACCTATCAGTGTAACACCCGAGTACCACCTGTAAATTTACCGCGTTTGTCTATCCTATGGCATCTGTGTTCCCCCCAGCGAAAGCTGCTTCATCGTGCACGACCTCCCCAATCACACTCAAGTCTCATAACTCCAGATGACCATCATCCAGGAGTATGTACACACATCACAACCAGCTATGAATTCGATCTGGGAGAGCCTGACCGCCTTCGAACCCATCTTGCAGAATCTCCCTTATGCAAGCGTTGTATCAAAATTAGGCGCAGTAAGTGCCTACTATTTGATTTCGTTATTTTTGGTAACCAGAGCTCGCCCCCGCCTGGCACTATCACGTCTACTCAATGACAACGACTGGAACATTGTCGGATGCCTCTCAAGTTGCGTTCGCAGATTTCGTGTGCTCTTCGTCCCTGTACCTGTACCAGACTATCTGGACACCGCACTTTTATGGTTTGGCTGCGTCACTTCCCCGCAAGGCCCAAGCTCTCTTTTCCCAAATCTTCATGAATTGACATTCGGAATATCCGTTAATCTTGGTATGATGAAGACTGAGGACGTCCAACGCAAAAATCCAGGCCATAATTCGTTTCTATTGTCTTCTCCTGAAAACCACATTTGACCGCCCTCCCATATGACATTCCTGGTGCATTCTATGCCCATCTTGGGTGCATCTTCCTTATCAGCTTGGCCCTGCGCTCGAGTATCCCACCGGCGACATTTTCCCACAACTTCGTATTTTCATCATCCGAGCCAACTCCCCTGCACCGTGCACAGACTTGTTTCGCTGGACTTCCCTCAGAAACAAGGTCACTGAGATATGTATCTACTGTTTAGAATCCGAAGATGACGGCGATCCTGCCCAAGGGGTGGTTGACATGTCATCACTGATTTCAACCTAGTACAAGGCTCTGGAACGTATCTGGTCCATTTTCTCGGCTACGATCACCCTTCCTCGACATGCCGTCGACCTGTGCTGGAACCTTCCAAGCTTGCCAGCAACGCCAGGGTCGTTGCATTGGAAGCGCCTTTAGCCTCACGTTTGCAGATAATGACTGGTCACGGCTTGGCCACACCTGGAGGTATTCCATCTATTTCACAGCCCTTCGTACGGCGGTGAGACCTCGACCGAAGACGCTACGTATGGATGTCGGTAAATGATGTCATTGTCTGCTGTGCCTCAGCCACCCAGAGGAGTGCGATGCATTCAAACGCTGGGATACCCATTGGGAGCCGTGTTGTTGTCAATGGTGTCCAGGTTTAGATTGGGGGAATATCTTGTTGGGCGGACTCAAATTCAAGCGGCTCAACCCCCTGAGAGTACTCAGAATGGACGACTACACAGTTTGGGAGGACTCACACAGCACGAACCCCTCCTCTAGCACAGAAGAAGAGATACCAGCTTTACAGCAAGGTCGTGTTCAGCCCCAATGGTTGCTTTTGGACAATTACTGCCTATGCTCCGAACTGCCAATCCTGGCCATCAGTCTTTGATTCTCAGACCCTCGGTCTAATTTGGGTTGCGCCCCTTCGTGACGAACAAGGCAATACCATATTGTTCCAACACAGTAGTTCTCTATTCCGGCTCGTCAGGAACTTGGAGCCTGTTCTGATGATGCCCGTGATATCTGATACCCTGTCAAGATCCGGTTGCAGTCGAGACAACCCATCCGAGTTCTTCTATGTTATAACGATGACACCTAACCGTTTTTGACACAGATTAGGCACGACTGTGTTTAGCCGGTTTGAGAAGAGAGAGGCTATGACGCCTGCCAAGCACAAAGCCACACTGATATCAAGAAACCTTGATTCGGATACCCAAACATGCTCGGAACGAACGGTTACCTGGTACCGAGATTCGATCGGTACACCGTTTTGGCCTCATGGCAGATGCGTTAATATTGCCACAATAATCAAGGCTTTTTTTGTCTTTAAACTAACCCACAGGCCCCCTAAGAACCCAAAATGCCACGGCCGTTAGAGGATGATAGCTTCTTGCTAGCAGCTTGGTCCCGTTGAGGCCCGGCGCTGCGTCATATCACGGGACACATCACTGTCCTTCATTCACACGCTTGGTGCTTCTGACGCTGCTTCTGCTTCGAAAGTTTATTCACCGCGTCGAAAACCGGTGTGGCTGTATGTTTCCTAATGATGAGAAATGGAAGGTTTTGTGTATATCATGCTTTTTCAGCTTCGGCTCGATTTCGAACTTCTGCCACGGGGCTTTACTGATCAGCAACTGATACCACGTGAAACAGATCAAACTCCAGACGCTCCCTGCATGGGCGCGCCGCTTTCACAGCAGGGAATTTGGGTCTTGGTGTGGTTTCTAGTAGCATATTGGTGATTGGTTCGTCTGGAATGCGGTATCATCGATGGTTCGGGCTGTGTTTTCTAAACTTCTTTACGCATATTTGGTTCCTCTCAGTTGTTGGGTTGTGTAACACTTGCAGCACCACGCATTCAGTGGGCCGTATTGGTAATAACACATTTGGTTACGGCGTCTATGAATTCGATACACGTTCTTTGTATGTTAGTAGTGTATTATCGTGTTTTTACACATTTCCAGGAGTACCACTGGCCATACAATACCGCCCGAACCCATTCCACTGGCAACACTGCTACAGCTCTACAATATTGATTTCCTTATTTCAGTCAAGTAGCCCTATTCGTTTTTAGAGGAATTCTTTGTGGAAGTCTGAACGACACGAGATGGAAGACGGACATCGATCGGAATTTTGGCAGAGCTGACGTATCACAGTGCCGTGTCGGAGTGTGCATTTTCTCCACGGCACGTACTGCTGGGCACACGAAGCAGCGCGGCGGGGGCTCGGAATGTGTAGATGAGTCAGAGCACCAATCAGCCGTATTGTATTGCTATGTTTTGGTACCAAGTGAACTCTGCCTGCACCACCGGTAATTCAGTAAAACTGCCATGAAACGGTCAGCCATCATCGCCCTCACCTTTGCGAACTGGGCTATCAAGACCTTGGAACCGGGACCATTCCCACTCCACAGTCAAGTCACCCAGCCAGATGACGAGTGCTGGCCAGTACTGCCAGTTCGGCAGCCAGGACCATTCTAAAGCATTGGCATCAGACCGCGAATTAGGAATAAGGAGCAAACCGGAACTTTTTGTCACCACCCATTCGCTGAGTTGTCTCCGTAACGTCGCGGCAGTTTTACCTCGTGCCTTTGCGCTGATCTTATAACATCGGGCTCTCTGTATGATTTCTCCGTCCTCTATCACTTACCAGTTCGTGCACTCACGTCGAGGGCTACATGGTACAGTTAGGGGGTTACACTATTCGAGACGTGGTATACACGTGCAGACTTCAGTGTGTTCTCATGCCGCGGAATCAATTGCGGACAGCTGTTGGCCGGTAGCACCGCCTGCACGCACGCTTGTGACATAAGCTCGAGGGGATTATGTATATAATACAAGACAGTCCGAGTGGGGATCCGTGAATTGCCCTGGGTGGTGTACTACGCATTGTACCCCACACACTATGAGCTCAGCCAGCAATTCGACGGGCACGTCATCCGCCCATGATGCAGCCAAAGGGTTCCCGAGTTGGGCAACAGTACTCATCGTGATCGTAGGCTCCAGTACGTCTTGTCATTTGCAATTCATGCGATCTACCTTGCATGGTCCCGCTCAGTCACAGGCGTGCTTGTCATCCGGCGGATTCTACGCGCCGCTCGCTCCCAGGGGAGTTCACTTCCGTTGTATACCACAGACACCGTCTCTACCGAGATGCTCGAACCCCTCTGGTCCAGACAACTCATTCAGCCCCCTCCTCCAGTATATTCTCCGGATTCCTATCCCCCTCTGCCGCCTTACTCCATGTCAAATTCGATAGACCCCATACCGCGCAATTAAGCATCGTAGATTCAAGTGCGTCAATCAAGTCTACATAAGTCGCAGAACAAGATGATTCGGTAGTCTTCTAACTGGTTCCCTGGTTCATGAAACCCCTTCCCCTCAAAGCGGGTCTGCAGAAACCGCCATTTTGGCAGGTTCTAGCGGGCATCCACTCTACCCTACCCCTGACCTTTGTTCGGGTAATGGGTCTTCCACATTGGCAGGCGCATCACGTTGCTGAGAACCTCAGTGTCGACCCCGGTCGTCTTCCCGCATGGTCAATCGCGACATGCCTTTGCCCGTCGCTGCGTGAGCTAGCTGGTGGATTGACACGCCCGCGCGGGTCAGGTTAACACGTACCTTCTGACAGTGTACGAGAGAACTCTGTACTACAACACCATCCATGGCTTCGTTGCGTCCTCTTCTATGATCCCAGATACCCTTCTCGTGCTTTCTTCCATGCGGACGTTTCATTTTGAATATGTCATCGTATTGCTGTGTAGGCACAGACTACCGAGTGCCCCACTTTGCACTTGCTGTTTTACCTTCCCATCGTTGCCTCCGGTTAGTTCAGAGCCGGCTTTCCCGACCATGTGTGTGGGCGCAATGTGCATTTTTGCGCGTGTAGTTGATATACCCCGATTTTGCACGACAGATAGAGCAGTGCAGGTGTGTGTGGAGTGTCATTGCAATTGCGCTCCACAGCTCTGGACCGCTTTACGGCACGGCCACCCTGCTTGTCCCAGAGTAAATGGTTAGAGAAGATGACTTCCCAGAACGTCGCGCTGCGAAGTGCAGCTACCGTCGCGTGTGAACGAACGTGTACCTCGGAAGTCTTATCATGGCATGATGACGAACGAATGCGTTCCAAGAAAGGAGCGAATCCTCCTTGCTTCGCTTACCTCACATATATCCGACACTCACTGGGAAAGGAGCTAGTGTCAGGTTGCTTCATGGAAGGGCTGCAGGATCTATGTTGTAGCGGCACACCTAAGAGCACAGTGGGATAATCTACGTCATGAAATGCAGGACATGCCTTCGCAACACCATCGGGACTTTCCACCGCTCGTTTTCGCATCTACAGGCCGGTGGGGCTGACATACGTTCTGCCGAAGGTGGAAACCTACCATTTCACAGAAGATCATCTAGCTTCCGATGATGATGGGTGGAGCGTACTACGAACGCGTGTGACACGCATCTGGGCCCAATCCAAGTGGCACGAGCCAGCAGTTTACCACGCAAATGGCGGAAACCCGTACTACTGATGTCATCGATGTATGCAGCGAGCCCTGCCCCATCCGTAACAACGTCCCGCTCGCTCGGACTCCTGGGCAAGGGTTGACACGTCAGGGTAGTGAAGCTGTACGCATAGCCACCAGCGACACTAGAGCTAATTAGACTCTCAGGAGCAACATGTGGTCACAGTATGGGAACACTCTCCCGACTGCATGGACGGCAATAGAGTTCCCATGGCATGTCATGTCAGTGTTATGATCAACGACAAAATAAATGAACTACTTACTAGTGGGCATGAGCCGGCCGAGCGCATCAGTCACTCATAGTCTCCCATTCATGGAGAAAGAAGAACGACCAATTAGATTATACGTGCTGTGAACTGCGGATCCGGGCGACCGTCTAAGGAATGCGATGCCACTAGAAATGAGATAAAAAACAGACTACTCAGTGTGACGGACCTCTCCAGTTATCACCATATGGCACTGCAATCCGCTGGCGAAGCTGGAAAGATGCAGACGAGCACGATAATAGGCATCATCTTGGGCCTAAGTGAGCATTTCATAGCCTGGTGTTCCTATTGACTGGATAACATGTAATCCCCGAATCCGTGCAGTGGGTTTTATTATCCTGGTCCTTTCGATCTGGACGATCTCATATTGGTTTCGGAATCGCGATAGCACGCAGACGAAATTCGTGCGTTCCTTCTGTGTTGCACCGCACTTGTGATTGATGGTCGTGACCGATGACAGTGCCCTCTACCGACACAAGGACAGCTTCCAACTTCCGATGCGCGTGTTGATTCAAAGTCGACTGTTCCCAGTAGCCGTGTGGCGGATCGAATGGGGCCATCTGGACCATCGCGCATCCGTTCCTCTGGAATGCGGGAGGAGGCAGTGCCTCAACGCCAAGCCGTTGGAAAGACGCCGGCGAATTCGAACGGAGGTTGAATAGTAAACGTTGACGTCACCCTCCCCTCTGTAACAGCCAAGTACCACCTGTAAATTTACCGCGTTTGTCTGTCCTATGTCACCCGTGTTCCTCCCAGCGAAAGCTACTTCATCGTGCGCGACCTCCTAGTCTCATAAGCTTGGATGACTGTCATCTAGGACATAGTATGTATATATGTCGCTGGCAAATCCAAGAGGACAAATCGACCAGGTATACCCGAAGGTTTACAATCATGCCATTCATGTTTCTATGTGGATGAGATTTTGCAACTCGTATTCGAAGCATCGCTCGATGTTGTGTGCATTAGCTAGGACGTGTAGTGCCTTTCACGAACCAGCTATGAGTCTGAGAGGGCCTGACTGCCACCTTCGAACTCAACTTGTGCAGTCTCACTCCTCTGCAAGCATTGTATCAAAATTAGGTGCAGTAAGTGCATACTGTTTGATTTCGTTGTTTTGATAATCAGAGTCCCACCAATGGTGCCCCTGCCTGGCACTATCATGTCCACTCAATGACAATGACTGGAACATTGTCTGGCAACTCACAAGTTGCATTTGCAGATTTCATGTGCTCCTTGACCCTGTACCATGCTATCTGAATACTGTCTCCCATGGTTTGGCTGCCTCACTTCCCCACAAGTCCCAAGCTCTCTTTTCCCAAACCTTTGTGAATTATCATTCAGGGTGTCTGTTAATCTTGGTATGATAACTACTGAGGATGTCCAATGGAAAAGTTCATCATCCATTTCCATTGCCTTTTCCTGAAACCAGATTTGTTTGCCCTCCCATTTGACATTCCTGGTGCAATCTATGCCTATCTTGACTTCCCTTCCATACCAATGCTTTGTGCAAACCTCTGCATATTGAGTATGACAGTGAATGGAGGCTTCATCAGTGACAAAGTTGTGTGTTATGTCCTGGCTAATCTCCAAGTGCTGTGTTCTGGAGGCCATTAAGTCTGATATGACCTCCCATTCTTGCATAGGTGAAGACATTGTGATGACTATGGGTACATCTTCCTTATCAGCTTGGCCCTCTGCCTGAGTGTCCCACTGGTGACATTTTCCCATGGAATATCAGCCATTGTTGGCATGTGTTTGCTAGCTTACATAATCACTTTGCATTGCACATAGCACTAGACAATTTTCCTAGTCCCTCAGTAGCTTGCCAGACTACTGGCCATCAAGGAACCTGTGATGTGCTGGTAAAGCCTGGTATTCCCAGTTAATTATGGTAAGTAGTTTTCTGTCTGATATGAATTGGATAATCACTGGAGGCATTATCCAATGCTTGAGCCACAAATGGTAAAAGAACATGAAAGAAAGACATACTATGTTTAAGAAGATTAAATATTTTTACCATGTTCTCTTTGTGTTTTGAAACATAGTATCTGCTTTTTCAATGTTTTATTTACTAAACATTGGTTTTTGCTCCCAGTGTAATGGTGTATAGGGCATGATTATCCATAAATCATAATGATAATAGTCAGATAATGCATTAAAATCTTGGGCAGTCATTTTACTATCTGGTATAGGCCTGATACAATGATGACAAGAGCTGATATGTATGGTGATATCATCATATCAATGACAATATTCTTTTCAGTCTGATTTCACTTTGATCATCAATATCTAGTCTTGTCATTTATGTCATTTATAATCATTTGAACAACTGTTCACCAGCCACAAGTGTGGGAATGTCTTTGTAATGACTGTATAGTACATGTTATATAAACTCATCCTCTCTCCACTTCTCTCTCTTCTTCACTCTTGTCTCTGATTTCTACCTCAAGGCAAGAGTCACTCTAAGACTCTAAGTCTTAGGGTTCACATCCAGGTAAGTGTAGCCTTGTGTGAAGTCATCTGTGAGTGTCTCTCTCTGCTTTATTTTCACTTTTTGGAGGTTTAAGTTGTTCATCATACTTAGTAGTCTACTCAGTAGGTACTGATTATGTAAATGATATTATGTGAAATTGCTTTCTTGTAACATCATGATTGATAAGTTCAATCAAAGGTTGCTGTGGCAATTTTTATTTTTAAGCTGTTGATGGTGTCAATGACAATTGTTGGTAATGTCTGATAATGAAAGACATATATGATCTACTGTTCACATTCTGGTACATGTGATTTATTCTACCTAAATGATAACTTTTGACCTACAGTATGCTGCCAAGGCTCCCCAAGAATATATAGCATGACCAATGTGTATGTCATTATGATATACCTTATAGGGATTTACAGGGTAGATAAAGTCTTATATAACATAATCATTTCATCACCATTTCCCTGATGTGAGGGTGAGTACATTCATTACCTAGGTTTATTCCTATCTCATTGGTACCTTGTAGTTACCCTACAGGTACATACCAATGTATAGTAGCTTGCCAGACTACTGAGTTACCCTACAAATTGTCAGATGATTACTTCCTCAGTAACAACAAGCTACTGAGGAGACTAGGAGAAAATTTACTCTACTGTAGTCTGCTTTTCTGCTTGTGTAAGCAACTAATCTTTGCACCTAAGGAATGACTAATCAGGGGGCAGTTTATGTTCCAACACAAATTCCCTCTGCAAAAGCAACAACCTCCTTAACTTTGTATTCTCATCATCCAAGCCAACCCCCTTTCATCATGCATGGACTTGTTCAGCTGGACTTCTTTTGGTAATAAGGTCATTGAGATATGAATCTGAAGATGATAGTGATCTTACCCAAGCACTTGTTGACATGTTGCCTCTGATTTCATCCCACTGCAAGGGCCTTCATAGCATTTATATGCTGATTAGATAATCTAAAACTATAGCTTTTAGATTATCCCCCTGTCTGTACTTCTCTCTTTGCCTTTGAGAACTTTGTCTCATTTGCCTTTCTCACATTGACCTTGCACATACACAATTTTGACTTTTGCTCTCAACAATTATAATGTCTTCTCCACCTGCTGGTGTGACTTTTGTGCCAAGTATTGTCCCTCACAATTCTCTGGTCCCTCCCTCTCCATCCACATCTGTCCCTGCACTTGTTTCAGCATCCAGACCTGTGACTCCTTAGAGTGCTCTGACTGCACCTTCTATCAACACTGGTATTCAGGCTTGGCCACATATATCCTGCTTTCTCCCAATGTGAAGACTCATACCACTGGAGGCATTATCTAATTTTTGAGTTGCAAACATTGAAAGAACATGAAAGAAACAGATACTATGTTACAAAGATTGAATGATTTTACCATGTTCTCTTTGTATTTTGAAACATAGTATCTGCTTTCTCAATATCTTATTTACAAAACATTGGTTTTTGTCCCCAGTGTACATGTATAGGTGATTTGATTGATAAAGAACATTCCCATTCTTCTTCCCATTGGGCTAACATTTGTCAAGTCCTTCCCTTTCAACCTGGATGATTGTACTCCCATCATTACCCCTGATGTGCTTGTTCCAGTCTCTAACCTTGACAATAACCTGGCTGATGCTGGCTTTCATGTACCTTTTACTTTATTCTCCTGTGAATCCCCTTTACAAATTACAGAATCAACCTTTTGTGGTTAAAACAGTCAAGGTCCATCAGAATGGTCAAAGTGTTTATATTCTTGACTCCAGTCAATTTCCTGCTGAGATGGACATGTGTCCTCTGGATTGGCTCTCCATCTGGGAACAATATTTAGAATTGATCAGCACTTGTCAAGGCTCTATACAAAAATGCATGTGGTCTTGCCACTTTCATTTTCTTGCTCACAAGGACAAATTTCCCTGCCATCCTGCTTTTTGATATCAATGGATCCTTCTTTCTTCCTCAATTTAGAACAATACTGTTGAAAAACTGGACAGGCCAGAACTCAGACCTGGGACCCCCAACACACTAGGTTTGGTGCACTACCACTGTGCTACCAGTCCTGCAGTACAAGATGTGGATTCTACTACAAGTAGGTTCCAACAAATTCAGGTCCCATTTCTTTCAACACCAGATCTGTTCTATGCATTCATACCAACCTATAGACTCATCTTCAGAAAAATCTTCCACATCTCATGCTCAATGCTTCAATGCTTATAACCATAGACCTTGTTGTGATGCTACAGATGAGTCCTTTCAAAACAACCAGTGCTCTGCTCCCACATGCCTCATCTGCCTCCAGCCTGGTCATAAACTCTCTGCATGCACTGAAGAGGTTACACAGACAGGCCAACAAATGTTCATGAAATCTTGTGATGGCAAACTTGCCTGACATGACAATAGTGCTCCCATTTGTTTCTTCTATCAACTTGCTCTTGCCAAAAAGCCCTGCCACAAAACACATCCTGACTAGCATATACATTAGTATGTGCCATCTGCAGTTCTCAGGACCATGGTTCCTCCAATCATAAATCCACATGAACCCTTCTCTCTGCCTTTCTTGCATACTTCCAACATACAGTATTTCATCCTTGTCTCATTTTTTCTGGTTTCTCCCCTTGCCAGCCATCTCACTTTGATGCTGACATGGACTTCTCACACATCATTCTGCCATATTCGTCCTCCACTTTTGAGAGTACCCTTCAGGCTCTTAAACTATTTGATCAATATCTGGACCTACCCAACAAACTTAAATATGGATTCCCTATTGGAGACTTAGCTCCCACTGGGGGAAAAAACCAATGTTTAGCAAACAAAGCATTGAAAAAGCAGATACTATGTTTCAAAACACAAAGAGAACATGGTAAAAATATTTAATCTTCTTAAACATAGTATCTCTTTCTTTCATGTTCTTTTACTGTTTGTGGCTCAAGCATTGGATAATGCCTCCAGTGTCCCTTATCAGCATCATATGTATATTCATCCCAATCATGCAATATCCTGGATCATTGCAGTGCAATTCATGAATACATTTCTGACAAGTTACATCTAGGTCATCTGTCAGGTCCATTCACTCCCAAAGAGTGATTTCACAAAATTGGACCTTTTCAATTGTCTCCATTCCAAATCATTGCCAAACAAGTGGCAGAGGGCTTACCTCCCAAAATTCAGGTCTGTCACAACCTTTCTTTCAAAGGCATTATGCATCTTTTGATCAATGATCAAACTGATTCAGATGATTTCCCTACCCATTGGGGTTTGGCTGAAATCACTGCATCTATTGTCAGTATTTGAGCTTCTCTCTCTCTTCTCATCATAGGTGATTGCAGATGCTTTTTGCCAAATGGGTCATGTTCTTTGTAACATGTCTCATGACATTTGAAGGCATTCTTGTCTGGTCATTCCTGTCTTCTCTCTCAGGCAGTATCTTATTGCTATGGCATAAAGTATGCACATTTATTATCTGCAGCCATGCCACTGTGCTGCTGCAATCATCTTACCCCCCACTGCATTGATTTGGCTGCAGTACTCTTTATCACAGCTGCACTACCCCTCTGCCATGCTCATTCAACTGCAGGGTTCTCTGTTGCAGCTGCATCACCCTCTCCCATCACATTTGTTTGACTGCAGTATTCTCTGTTACAGCTGCACTACTGTATGTGTTAAGTGACATTTGAAAACAAGCTAGATTGCACTGCTAACTGTTGGAGATTGGCAGTTTTACCTTTGTGTTGACAGTGCACAGCCTTACATAATCATACTCGTACATAGGTTGATTCTTTTTTTCTGAGTCACACCTCAGACTGTCTCTTTCGAGTCTGAGGTGATTATTCTTTTCTTTTTCGTGTTCCTACACTATTTACTGATAGCTTGTAGTCTCCCTCTCATAGGTTAGACTACAATAATATAGACTGTCTCTTTCGAGTCTGAGTCTCCCTCTCATAGATCCGGTTATCCTCACCTCAAAAGGTTATGAGCCCCAAGCTCTAACTCAAACACAACTCAAATATACGTGGTACCACTGCTAGTCACAAGAAATGTCATCAAACCCCATTCCTTCAGTTTCAACAGCAGGTCTGATGGGACCTAAGAAGACTGGACCATCTGCGAGCACAAGTGCATCAGCATCTGGAAGTGCCAAGTATACACAAGGCTCCAGCAGACTATATGACATAGCTGCTCTCGCAGACGATGGTTCAAATTATCAGATGTGGAAGTTTCGAATGCAAAAAGTCTTGGACGTTCGAGGTCTCTGGAACGTAGTTGCTGGCATGGAGGTAAAACCTCCAAATGCAAACTCACATCCTGACGAACATGAGGAATGGCTAAACCGTGATAGAGAGGCAAGTGCTCAAATAACCCTTACCCTGAAAGACGAACCTCTCAGTGGTGTCATGTATGCCACATCGGCAGTGGACACCTGGTCGAAGCTAAGTGAGCGGTATGAAGGGAAAGGAAAACAGAGCATAGCCTACCTTATTGGCGAACTGTTTCATGGGACTCTCTCTGACGATCAACCTATGGAGACCCAGTTGAACTCCATGCATCAAAAAGCCCACATCCTCTCATCTCTCGGACAACCACTCGACGACTCCCTAGTGGCCATAGCAATGGTCATTTCTCTCCCACAGTCCTACTCTACTCTTCGAACGATCCTCATGTCATCTAATGACAAGCTCACAGCTGAGACCATCATAGCCCAAGTTCTCGTTGAAGAAAAATCTCAACAAACTTCGAAGTTGCACTCTGCTCTTGCTGCGAAAGTGAACATGAGCAAGAAGTCTAAGTCAGCCGACAAGAAGAAGAAAAAGTGCACCTACAAACCTTGTGGCAAGACAGGTCATGTCGAAAGCGACTGTTTCAAGAAGAAGGCAGATGAGGCTGCGAAGGGGACAGGCCAGTCCTCCTCGCAAGCTGACAAGGACAAGCCGAAGGAGAAAGTGGAATTGTCAGCTAAGATCGTGCAAGTAGATACCGGAGAGGACTCACCCCTTCAACTCTTTATGGCGAACTCGAGCCTGAATCCGAATTCAAGTGAATGGATAGTTGACTCAGGAGCTTCGGCACATATGTGCTGTCAGCGTGCATGGTTTGTTTCATTCCAGAAACTGAACCCACCACAACCAGTCATAATAGGTGACGGAAGGTCCATACTCGCCACTGGAAAAGGCAGAGTCGAGGTCTCTATGCAGCTCTCAAATGGCACCGCGAGCTCCACTATTCTGTGCGATGTCTACTATGTCCCGGATCTCAACACCAATCTAGTGTCAGTATCTGCTCTAGCCTCCAAGGGCCTTCGTGTTACCTTCGAAGATAGGTCATGCACAGTTTGTGCAGGTGACCGAGTAGTGGCTGTAGCCTACAAGCACAAAGCCCTGTACATCCTCGAAGCAAACACAACGTCTGGAACCCATTCTGCATATGTGGTCAGCTGTCCAAATGCCCTCGACCCCACTCAACCATTGACGGCACTCACCTCTCGTTCATCCACATCCAAAGCCTCATTGACTACCTGGCATCGACGTCTAGGGCACGTGAATATCAAAAGCATACTAAAGCTAGAAGAAAAGGACATGGTAGCTGGTATGGAAGTGACTGGATCGAAGGAACGAAGCTTGTCAGCCTGCAGTGCCTGTCTAAAAGGGAAACAACATCAAGAGCCAATCACATCAAAGTCAGATGTGCAGAACCCCTCCGTACTGCATAGGACTTACTCAGATGTCTGTGGACCTATGGAGACGACGGCTCGAACAGGACATCGATACTTCGTCACATTCATTGATGGTCACTCTCACCATCTGGTAGTTCGGTTGATTAAAACCAAAGATGAAGTCCTCGGACTCACCAAGGAATACTTCGCTCGTGCAGAAGCTCAAACTGGACACAAGGCAAATTTTTTGCGTAGTGATGGCGGTGGTGAATATGGCTTGAAAGACTTTGAAACCTATCTCAAGTCAAAGGGGATTCACCACGAAAAAACTAATGCCTACACACCTCAGGAAAACGGCGTAGCTGAATGCATGAACCGTACACTGGTCGAGTGTGCACATGCCATGCTAAACGACGCCAGCCTACCCAACAAGTATTGGGGAGATGCAGTCCTACATGCTGCACATATAATAAATCGCCTCCCTACAAGAGCACTCGACTCGAATACTACCCCACACGAAGCCTACACTGGGAACAAACCCTCTCTTTCCCACCTTCGAATTTTTGGCTGCACGGCACATGCCCATATCCCTGAGGAAAAACGTCAGAAACTTGGAGTTAAGTCCCTTGAGTGCACCTACCTTGGATTCTCGGAGAATAAAAAGGCCTATGTATGTGTGCATCGACCCACTGGAAGGATAATCGAGACGAGGGATGTCATCTTCGATGAGGGCGAAGAGGGAGAATGATCTCGTGTCCAAATCGATCTAGTAACCAAGGAGACGAAGGCATTAACACCCAAGGTGAACGCCCATACCCCTCGAGAGAAAACTCACCTGTGAGTCAAGATCGAGGAGTCTGATGACTCTGGAAATGGCTCGGATGTTGCAGATAACAAGCCTGGGGGCTGGGACATGCCAAATGAATCAATCGAGGGAGCAACGAGCTCACCAACAACTGAGGATGAAGCTCGATCAATGCCCGAGCCTGCTGAAGCTGTAAAAGCTGAAAGCATGTATAGTAGATCGAACTGTGTGCAGGAAAGAGAATCCACGCACCTAGAACGCTCTCGTCAAGCTCCTCGATCGAATGCCTGACCTCTCGAAACCTTACCTGGGCCTCCAGGCCCTTATCCAAATCCCATCCCCCCACCAGCCTTACGAAGGTCCTCACGAGCTAAACGCCAACCTGTGCGAGATGATGATCAGTGATTCTTCATAAATGCGTACCAAAGAGAGACCTTACCCATCTCGAAGGTCATGGAGGGGAGAGATGTAGTGAGTGCGGCTGAAGATGCGGCTGTAGAGGGTGTGGATGCGGCAAGGCAAGGCAGTGATGAAGTCAGTCAACAACAACAAACACAATCCGCTTACCAAGCAAGCACGTCCTGCGACAACGAACCAATGACTTTCGCTGAGGCTATGAGATGCCCTGACAGTGATCAATGGTATGCTGCAATGGCCGAGGAGCTGAAAACGTTTGTAGACATCGGTCTGTATGAGGAGGTAGCGCGCCCACCTGGCTGCAAAGTCATAGACTCGAAATGGGTCTACAAGGTCAAACAAGGACCAACCGGAGAGATCGAGAGATACAAGGCTCGTCTCGTAGCAAAGGGGTTCACACAGGTGTACGGTGTCGACTACACTGATACGTTTGCACCCATAGCTAAGTTTTCAACCATTCGCATCCTTCTGGCACTAGCTGCGAAGCACGACTTCGAGATACATCAAATGGATGTGAAGTCTGCTTTCCTGAATGGAAAACTCGAGGAAGAAATCTATCTTCGACCTCCCCCTGGCTTCAGAAGCTCAGACAACACTGTCTGGTGGCTTCACCGTGCTCTCTACGGATTGAAGCAAGCTCCGAAATCATGGTACACTCGCCTACGAGATGTGTTTGAATCTCTTGGGTTCACTCGTAGCAATGCTGACCATAGTCTATTCTTCAAAGTCGAGGATGGTATCCTAATCATCGTTGCTGTGTACATGGATGACAAACTCATCCTTTCGAAGAGCCGCGAGGCTATCGAGCGCCTGAAGAAGAACCTAGCAGCTGAGTATTCGCTCACTGATCTAGGTGAAGCCCGATGGATCTTAGGGATGGAAATCATTCGTGATCAAGCGAAGGGGACTATAGAACTGTCCCAGAAACGCTATATAGAAAATATCCTCGAATGAATGGGGATGCAGGATGGTCGATCGGTTGCCACCCCCATCGAGCAGAATCTGAAGCTCGAAAAGTTGGCCGCACCCAAGTGTGACCTTGAACTCTATCAGAGTGGTCTCGGAGCACTGATGTATGCTATGTTAGCGACTCGACCTGACATTGCATATGCAGTGGGCGTCTTAAGTCAACATGCATCATCTCCCGGTGACTCACATCTATCTTCATTAAAGCAAGTCTACCGATACCTCCGCAAGACTGCCGAAACATGTCTCGTGTACTCTAGGGAAATCGAAGGCCCGCTCGAAGGATACGCTGACGCTGATTGGGCTGCAGACATAAATGACTGAAGGTCAGTCACTGGATACGTGTTCATACTATCTGGTGGGGCTGTCTGTTGGTCTTCGAAGAAGCAGACATCCGTAGCTCTCTCAAGTACTGAAGCCGAGTACATGTCTGTCTCGGCTGCCTCCAAAGAAGTTATCTGGATCCGCATGTTACTCCGTGAGCTTGACACAACCGAAACCTCGCTTCCCACTCCCCTACATGTCGACAATCAATCCACTATAGCTTTGACAAGCAATGCCATGTTTCATGATTGTACGAAACACATCGCTATTCGTCATCACTTCATTCGCGAGAAAGTCGAGGAAGGGGAAGTCGCAGTTGAGTATGTGCCTACCATGGAACAGGTTGCAGACATTCTCACCAAGGGCCTCTCACGCAAGAAGCACCTTTTGTTTTCTACTGGTATGGGACTTATTTTCTAAGGCTAGTCACACTGAGTGGGCGTGTTGGAGATTGGCGGTTTTACCTTCGTGTTGACAGTGCACAGCCTTACATAATCGTACTCGTACATAGGTTGATTCTTTTTTTCCGAGTCACACCTCAGACTGTCTCTTTCGAGTCTGAGGTGATTATTCTTTTCTTTTTCGTGTTCCTACACTATTTACTGATAGCTTGTAGTCTCCCTCTCATAGGTTAGACTACAATAATATAGACTGTCTCTTTCGAGTCTGAGTCTCCCTCTCATAGATCTGGTTATCCTCACCTCAAAACTAACCATCAGTAAACTACTGATTTACCTCCAGACTCCCCAGCCACCCCAGCCCTCCCCAGCTCCCCCCAGAATCCACAGCATTCCCAACATCCCCAGACCCCCAGACCCCCAGCATCCTCAGCCACCCCAGCCCTCCCCAGCCACTCCAGAATCCCCAGCATTCCCAACATCCCCAGACCCCCAGACCCCCAGCATCCCCAGCCACCCCAGCACTCCCCAGCCACTCCAGCCACTCCAGCCTTCCCAGTACCCCAGCCTACTCAGCACTCTAGCAATAGCATTAGGAAAAAAGTATAGTACTATTAGGAAATAAGTGTAGTAGTCATTAGCAAACATAGTGTAGTGATGCACAGCATATGGCCAAGGGACATCTTGCTTGGTAAAATTGAAATAACTTTGGAACTAGAAAGGCAGGAGCTAGATTTCTGGTGTCATTTGAGAGGGCTCATTGAATATGCCAGTGCCCCAAAACAGCAAAAACTGTGGTGCTGACATGAGCTAGATATTGTATTTTCCATGTTTGAACACAAAATCTGGAATAACTTTAGATCTACTGGTTCAAATTCAATGTATATGGTATCAATCTGTAGGTATCATCCAGGAGGTTTGTCCCTCAAAGTTTTGTAATTTTTTGTGCAATACTGGAGGAGATATACTCCAAATAATGCCTTAGAAGTGACTGACTTGTAGGATCTGGGCAAGTTAAGTCATATGACCATGTGAACTAAGTCACATGACCATGTTGAACTTTGAACACTCATGTGCAGCTTGCACATGCATCTTGTTCACTTCCCCCCATCCACCCTCATTGCCAACACCACACTGGGCAGGTGTGGGACAGGTAAGTACATACCTATTGGTCTCCCATCCATCTACTGACCCTGTCTACAACTGGGAGGGCTCAATAGCCATGCTGGGGGTTGACTGGTAAGTACAGCTTCATCCACCATCCCATCCTACTTCCCCTCATCATGTTTCCTCCCTGGGTGTCCCAGACATTGGTATAGGTATAGTAGTTATGTAGTATTCTTATATGTATCTGTATTAGTTGATTAAAGTGAAATACCACTCTATAGCTCATGTATTGATTATATGGGTGATTGCAAGCAACATTGTGACTACTGGCCAGGCTGGACAGTCTGGGTGGGCTGGGTAGTCTGGGCAGTCTGGGCAGGCTGGACAGTGCTGGGCAAATGACTACCAGCTGGGCTGGCTGGGGAAGACCTGTCCAGTTCTGGGCAGACCCTAACCTGTCTGAAGAGTCTGGGGGTCTGGACAGGTTTGGACAGATACTGTCCAGACCTGTCCAGAAGACCAGTACTTTACTGATGACTAATAACATGAATCATTACTACTTGGAATATGTAGTGAACAGAGAGGGTTGCACTGCTAACTACTAACATGAATCATTGCTAAGGAGTGTGAGTGAACCAAGAGAACTGTTTAAGTGAATCAATGAATGCCAACTTTCAGGGTATGTTTCAATCTGTGTTCTGTCTGAAGTGTCAAACCCCATGAAGTTGGCTGAGTGTTAGAAATATCAGAATCACTGGTGAATGCAAATTAATTTGTCTCTGGAGGCCCAGAAATGGATCCTTCAGAGTGAGAAGGTCATGCAGGCTGTCCATTTGCATTTACTATGAATTAGTTAGCTTATGGACAAATAATCAATGTGACAATGATTTACAGTCCTTTCTTCTCTTGTGGTAAGCCATTCTAGAATGAACACTCTTGGGTGATGACAGCACAGTGTCAGAACATGCCCTCTTGCCTAGGACAAGTTATTAAATCCTGTTTGCATGTGATCAATAAAGATATACCTATATTAGCCACACCAAAGTTAAGCTCAGGAACAGAACTTGACAACTCTACAACCCTCCTGATCACTGCTCTCACTATTGGTTATAACTTCTATATCCATGCCCACAACATTTGCCCCTGTACCCCCAGGTTTTCAAGACATCATCCAGGAATGGGTTTTGAGCTACTGTGCCAAACATATAGGTTACTGAGATAACCTAATAGACACATACCAAACCACAGATTGCTTTCATTGACACCTGCCTTCTGATGGCCCTTGAAATGAATGAGAGCAATCCCAGCAGGGTGTACAGCCTTAACAAGTCAGAGTTTTTCATGGTTATAGTCAAGGAGTTGCCAGTCAGGCTGAGTCACAGATCCATTGATGTGCTCCCACTGATTATCAATGTATTCAAAAACTTTCAGAAACCAGGCATGAAGCTGTTGTGTGACCTCCTCATGTGTCCAAGAGGTCTCAATCATGATTTTCCCCTGGATGTAACAGCCATGATTGTCCAACTCTTGAATGAACCACCTCCTCTCTGCAGAAGTTGAAGGTAATAAATCCTCCAGCAATTGACCTTCTGCCTTTATTCCATCCAACAGAGTAAGAATAACCTGGACAATGCAAGTGAAACAAATGGCTTACATATAGTCTGCATGTCACAATAGTAGCTGAACTAACATGGACCTGACTACTCTCATCCCATACCATAAGTACATTCATTTTAAGTCTTTACAATTCACTGAGTACCTGATGGCAGCATCATGAGCACAGAGATCAAAGCATTTGAATGTACTTTCCAATCTTTCTGCATTCCCTATTATTCTCAGTAATGAATGATTGCATATTCATAGTTATATGTTTGATGCAATATGAGCTTGTATGCTTTGAATGTGACTGTAATGCATATATGATGCTATCAATGAGGTGACTGAAATGTGGCAGGATGAATGAATGTGACAGAGGATGGGGGTGAGAAACAGAGACTGTAATATATACTGCAGTTGAATGAATGTGGTGGGGGGTAGTGCAGCTATGACAAAGAGCACCACAGCCAAATCAACATGGTGGGGGGGTGAGATGATTGCAGCAGCACAGTGGTGTGGCCATGGAAAATAAATGTGCATATTTTATGCCATATATTGATGTTATACATCATATGCCCTTGTCACATCTTTGGCTTCTTCTCTCTTATCAGCTTTATCACAGATTGCATGTGCTCCTGTTGGTACTCAGGTAGCCTCTCTTGATATTGAGGCTGCATACCGTGGCATCCCCATTCTTCCAGATCATAAGTGTTTCTTAGTTGTTATGTTTGACAATGAACTCTTTCTGGTTCATGTATTACCTTTTGCATCAGCAAAATTGTTAGTCACTGTATGGCACTGTACAGCTTGCAACAGCCCACTACAGCACCCACAGTGCCACAGAAAGGTCCCCCCCTGTCCAGTACTGTCACAGCACTGTACAGTCCTGTACAACTACTATACTTTTTTCCTAATGCCACTACTGTTTTTTTGCTAATACCACTACTATGCTTTTTTCCTAATGCCACTACCATTTTTTGCTAATACCACTACTACACTTTTTCCCTAATGCCACTACCATTTCTTGCTAATCCCACTACTACACCCTTTTGCTAATACCACTACACTTTCAAGCTAATAGGACAATCACTCCATCACAGAAATCAAATCAAAAGTAGTCATATATTCAAATTCAAGTACTACCACATAATAGCCTAATAGAACTACACTTTCTTGCTAATAACACTACCTACTACATTTTTTACTAATAGTACTATGCTTTTTGGTACTACTACTACACTTTTTACTAATACTACTAGGCTTTTTGCTGCTGCTACTACTACTACTACACTTTTTTCTAATACCACTACATTTTTGGGTAATCAAATGCATGGTAGTAGTGGGCTAATGGCATACACTACCCCATAGTAGGAACTGGCCTTTGTTTGGTCAGCTTTGGCTGCTTGTGTGAAAGGCATGGGTTTTGTTGTCCACTATATCATGTTTTGGGGTATTTTTGGGACTGCAAAATTTCAAGGCATTAGTGGCTGTGCTCACTTGACAAAAAAGCTAATCACTACTATGCTTTTTTGCTAATCAATACTACTGTACATTTCCTAGTCACACTACAAATATTTGGTAGTCAAAAAAGCAAACTTTTGCTACACTTTTGGTAATCAACAGTGTACACAACATTTAACTACTCAAACACTAATCAACACTACACTTTGGGTAATGCAAATGTACACTACACTTTACTAATCAAACACTACACTTAATTGGTAATCAAAAAGGTGCCACAACACTACACTCATTTGGTAGTCAAAAAAGCAGACTTCACTACACTTTTGCTAATTAAAAGTCTACACTACAGTTTGCTAATCAATTACTAATCAACACTACACTTATTAGGTAGTCAAAAATGCAGACTTTACTACACTTTTGCTAATCAAAACAGTTGCCACTACATTCATTAGGTAATCAAAAATGTGCCACAACACTACACTTTTGGTAATAAAATGTACACTACACTACACTAATTGTATTCTGCTTGTATCTCAACCATTTTTGCATGGATGGATGGGATAAGCATACCTCTGGGGTCCTCTAGTAAGGCACTACAACTTTTATTATGACATTTTTGAAATTTAATTTTTGAGATGTCTAATTTTTTCAGTATTTTGCATTTTTCTCACCCATTTTTGGGCATATCAATCACATAAGCACATTCCCACAATCCTGTGATCCAGCCCCACAACTTTTGTTATGACATTGTGGCTGTACAGTGGCATCTATGGGAAGCCCCTATCTCTGTAGCACTGTGTATCTGTAGGCCTGTCACTTCTGTGGGAGCCTGTGGGTAACTGTGGGTTGTGTGACATGGTACTGTCACACTGTACCTCACTGTGCACTGTGACACTGTGACACTGTAGGTAGGCTGTGACATCACTGTGGCACTGTGGCCTCTGTGCCAAAAAGATGGTTTTGCTGATGTGGTCTCTCTCCTGCCTCCAGACTTCTAGGCAAGGTTGCAGACTCTGTCATTGATATTTGGGATGCTTATCATGTTAATCCCACCATCAAATGGGTAGATGATTTCAATCTTTTCAGATCCCCTAGTTCTTCCAATGGCTTATTCTTAGATGTCTCTGATGGTGAAGTGTACCATTATGCACTGGGGACAAAAACCAATGTTTTGTAAATAAGACATTGAAAAAGCAGATACTATGTTTCAAAATACAAAGAGAACATGGTAAAACCATTCAATCTTCATAACATAGTATCTGTTTCTTTCATGTTCTTTCAATGTTTGCAACTCAAAAATTAGATAATGCCTCCAGTGATGACTATGATCTTGAGCATGCTAAGTGCTTGATATCACATTTGGGTATACCTTGGCACAAAGAAAAGGGTCAGCCCTTCTGTGACTCAGTGGAATATGTCAGTTTTTTTTATGGAACATCCCTCACAAATCTGTCACCCTTCTTGAGTCCATGTGCATCAAGTACCTGGCTTGAGTCACTACCTTCCTACATATCTCAGCTACAGTCTTCTTGCATCTTCAAATGAGATGCTGAACAAATTGTGGGCATGTTGAATCATATTACTTTTGTTTTTCCTTTCACAAGATCTTTCATCTCTCCACTCTATCAATGGATTTCAGAATTCCCTGACAAGTTCAGGCCCCACTACTCTTTCCCATCAGTAACTTCAGATATTAAATGGTAGTCTGAATTTCTGTCTTCTTCACAACTTCCCATTTCTATCACTCTCCATCCTCCTCCCATTGACCTTGATATCTGGGTTGATGTTTTTTCTGACTTTGGCATTGGCCTACTCTGCAAAAATTCATGGGCAGCCTAGTCTCTCTCTCCAGACTGGCATGCTCCTCACAATGACATTGGGTGGCTGGAAACTTTAGCTACAGAACTTGCTATCAATTTCATTGTCTCCTATGGATATCATAGTTCTTCACTCATCATCCAGAATGATAACCAGGGTGCCATCTCTGCTTTCAAGACTCTCACAGGTCATGTCTCCAATTTGTTTTCTCTTATGTCATATCAGCCAATAATTGGGCAAACCCAATTTCATGAGGTGCACTCTCACACTCTTATGTACAAATGTCTCTCCAACACTCCATTTCTCTTTGATGTCCTCCCCATCATCATCTAAACAATTTCTTCAAGGAGTTGACATTCATGCTGCTGCCACCTCTCTTTTCACCAATCATGATTCTGCTATGTATTTGCAAATTCATTACCCAATCCATTGATCCTTCCTGCTCCAAAAAATCTTGAATCAAGGCTGGCTCCCACATTCAACCCTCTACTTGGCACCCACATGTTGTTGTGAGTGACTGTCATCTTTCTTGGGCTTCCCCCCATGCAGCTAATTACTTTGCATCTCTTGAAAGTGATTTTCCTCAATCCAACATTTTGTGTCTCTTTCATGTAATGCTGCAATCTCTCAACATGATACATGTTCCAACTATGGTGCCAGTCTGCTTCATTTCACTCAATTTTGTGACCAGTTACCCATTGTGGAATCAGAACATATGCCTACTTCTCCTGAACTTCTTTCTATGTTCACCACTCATCATGCTGGACAACTATCAGAAAAAACTCCCAATAATTGGCTTACAGGTCTTCACTTTTGGCATGTCATTAATGGCACTGCTTGGCAGGGCAATGATATGTTGTGACACAATTACAGGGGTTTTACAAAATTGGTGCCTCCTTCATCCAAGCATGCTAAACATCCTCTGGTCACTTTGGAAGCCCTGTATATTTTATACAACCACCTTGATCACACCAACACCTTTGATGCTGCTGTTTGGGCTCTTGCATTCATGGTGGTCTTGTTGCCACTTAGGGGAGCTCCTCATCATATCACCCCAGTCTTTTGACCCTTCCAAACATGTCTCTCATCAGGTTCTGCCCTTATCCTTGTCTACCTTGGAGAATGGTATGCATTACTCTTCCTTTCATATACTGGGGTCAAAGACCACTCTTACTCTCAGCACCAGCATATCCATCACAGCTTATAATCATTGTACTTGTTCCTTATCTGCTTTGATCAACCACTCTTCCATCAGGGAACCTGTGATGTGCTGGTATTCCCAGTTAATTATGGCAAGTAGTTATCTGTCTGATATAAATTGGATAATGGTGTATAGGGCATGAAATCATAATGATAATAGTCAGATAATGCATTAGAATCTTGGGCAGACATTTTACTATCTGGTCAACTGCATATAGGCCTGATACAAGAATTACAATACTTCTGTCATCATGATACAATGATGACAAGAACTGATATGTATGATGATATCATCATATCAATGACAATATTCTTTTCAGTCTGATTTCACTTTGATCATCAACATCTAGTCTTGTCATTTATGTCATTTATGATCAGTTGAACAACTCTTCACCAGCCACAAGTGTGGGAATGTCTTTGTAATGACTGTATAGTACATGTTATATAAACTCATCCTCTCTCCACTTCTCTCTCTTCTTCACTCTTGTCTCTGATTTCTACCTCAGCTGAGCAAGAGTCACTCTAAGACTCTAAAGTCTTAGGGTGTGGAGACTTGTGTGAAGTCATCTGTGAGTGTCTTTCTCTACTTTATTTTTGCTTTTTTGGAGGTTTACATAAGCTGATCATCATACTTAGTAGTCTACTCAATAGGTACTGATTATGTAAATGATATTGAATGAAATTGCTTTCTTGTAATATCATGATTGATAAGTTCAATTGAAAGTTGCTATAGCAATTTTTATTTTTAAGCTGTTGATGGTGTCAATGACAATTGTTGGTAATGTCTGATAATGAAAGACATATATGATCTACTGTTCACATTCTGATACATGTGATCTACTCTACCTAAATGATAACTTTTGACCTATGCTGCCAAGGCTCCCCAAGAATATACAGCATGACCAATGTGTATGTCATTATGATATACCTTATAGGGCTTTACAGGGTAGATAAAGTCTTATATAGCATAATCATTTCATCACCATTTCCCTGATGCTCAGGCAGTCTTAACCTGCCTTCACACACACCTCTCTTTGCTTGTCACACTGCAAATGGCTGGCCTCCTATGACAAGATCATGGTTTCTTCAGAGATGCAATCAAGTATGGGTTGCAGTTGGTTTTCCCAGTATGCTAGCCAGTCATGCTCTTTGCATTGGAGGTGTGACCAAACTTCTATTGCAAGAAGTTCCACCTGATGTCATTGCTATGCAGGGCCATTGGATGAGGTCTCAGGCATTTCTGGAATACTGGCATCAAATCAGTAGCATTCTCCCTTTGTTCATCTCTTCCTCCACAGATTCTTCTTGTCTACTTTCATTAGACTCCATCATGGACAATTTTTCTTGTCATATGAATGTCTGTACCATCTCATCTCATGTTTAACAATTGTTGCTACCATTTTGCAATGAAATGCTTCTGTATAAGCTCTGTTTGTCATTATACTTTGTCTCTAGTGTGTGGGGTGTCATCTGGCCACCATGTTGTAAGCCAAGCTTTGTTTCGGTCGATCTGGTGGCTGTGTTCTCCTTTCCACTCGTTCGTTCACGCACATTCAGAAAACCGCTGTGCCGCGCCCTTCGTTTTTCGTGCACTTTCACTTCCCTCTCACGCAATCTGATCACGTGACCTTTCCCTTTGAACTCTCGCCCTGACCTGTCACGTGACGCCAGCTCGCTCCGGCGACCTGCGGTTTTCCCCCCCCTAGATCGTTTCTCTTGTGTCTATTCTTTTAGACGATCTATCACAGTCATTTATATATCCGATATATCTTCATGATTTATCTTCATACATCTTATCTTCGCATAACTATTTTTGGTACGCACGTCAGCAACGAAGGCTTCCTACAATCAGCCCTCTCCACTTGCCTGTGCCCTCTGCTGGAACCTTACCAAGCTCGCCATCAAATCAAGGTCATTATAGTGGTGACGCCTTGTACTTGGAGGTATTCCACCTGTTTCACAATCCTTCATACTGCGGTGAGACCTCGACCTAAGAAGCTAGTACATATGTTGATGAATAACGTCATTGTCTACTGTGCCTCATATAACCCAGATGAGTGCGATGCATTCAAACGCTGAGATACGCATTGGGAGCCGTGTTATTATCATTGGTACCCAGGTTTGGGAAAATCTTGTTGAGCGGACTCAAAATCAGGCGGCCTAACCTCCTGGGAGTGTGCTTAGATGCACGACTCCACGGCCTGGTCGGACTCGTACAGCAACGAATTCCTCTGACACAGGCAGCCTCACAGCAAGATCGTGTTCAGCCTCAATGGTCACTTTTGGGAAATCACCGTCTATGCTCCGACCTGCCAATCCTGGCGATCAGCCTTGATTCTTAGGCCTCCAGTCTAATTTGGGCTGCGTCTCTTTCGGTCTTCACGACGAACAAGGCAACATGATATTGTTCCCACGCACCAGTTCTCTACCCTGGCTCGTCAGGAGCTTGCAGCCTAACCTCCGATTCCTCTGATATCCTGTCAAGATCCGGTTGCAGTCAAGGCAACTCATCGAAGCTCCTCTACGTTGTAGCGATAACACTTGACCTTTTTTTAGCACAGATTAGGCATGACTTTTCTGAGCTTAGCCTGTTTTGGAAGATAGAAGCTACGACGCGCGCCATGCACAAAGCCATACTGATATCAAGAAATCTCGATTCAGATACCCGACATGCTCGGAACGAACGGTTACCTGGTTCCGAGATAGGATCAGTACAGCTCTTTGACCTCGTGAGCAGATGCGTTATCATGGTCATAATAACCAAGGTTTTTTTCTTTTCACTATACCAATTCCCACAGGCCGCCTACGAACGTGCAATGCTGCGGCCATTGGGAAAAGCACACGCACTGCAGAGACGGAGATAACTTCTTACAACTTGCCCTCATTTAGGCCTGGCGCTGCGTCATATGTCGCTGTCCTTCATTCCTATATTCAGTGCTTCTGACACTGCTTCGAAACTTTATTCACCGTGTCAAAAATGAGTGTGGCTGTATGGTCCCCAGTGATGAGAAATGGAAGGGTTTGTGTGTATCATACTTTTCGAGCTTCGGCTGACTTCGGACTTCTGCCAGAGGACTTTCCTCATCAGCGGCTGACACGTGAAACAGAGTAAACCCCACGGGCGTGGCGCTTTGACGGCAGGGAATTAGGCCTTGGCGTGGTTGCTAATAGCTTGTTGGTGATTGGTTCGTCTGGAATGCGGTATCTTCGATGGTTCATCCTGTGTATTCTAAACGTCTTTACGCATATTTAGATACCCTTAGTTGATGGGTCGTGCAAAAATTGGAGCACCACGCATTGAGCGCGCTGTATTGGTACTGACACATTTGGTTACGCGGAGTTGGTGTCCCTGTGAACACGACACACGTTCTTTGTATCTTAGTGGTGAATTACTGTGTTTTTATGCATTACCAGAAGGCATGCCACAACACCGCCCAGATCCATTCCACTGACAGCACTGCTACAGCCCCACAATAACGATTTCCCTATTTCAGTCAGCTACTCCTTAGTAGATTTTTCTTCAGAAGAATTATCCGTGGAAGTCTGACCAACAGGACACGGAAGATGGATGACGGACATCGATCGGAGGTTTGGTAGAGCTGACATGTCAGCGCCGTGTCGAAATATGTATTTCCTCCACGGCCGGTACTGCTAGGCGCACACCGACCTGTGCCAGTGCGAGGCGGCGATGGTGGAGGGGCTGGAAAATGTAGGTGCAGAGTCAGAGCACCAATCAATTGTATTGTATTGCTTTGTTTTGGGATCAAGTGAACCCCTGCCGTAGTTACTTACGCTGCACCGGTATTCAGACATTTTGAGTGAGACCTGTCAGTATTCCTCACTACCCTCAACTCTGCGAACTGGACGACCTGGCGTCATCGCCAAGTTGCCAAGTCCTCGGAACCGAGACCATTCCCAAGTGATGTCATATCCAGACTCCACAGTCAAGTTGTCCAACCTGATAACGAGCGGAAGATAATGCCAACATTGGTTTGTTCCTGTCCGCTTGCTTGTGCCACAACCTCCTAACCCTCATTTTGGCACCCCGACGTTTGGCTCATATCGCAAATTAGGATCACTGGAACTTTTTGTCACCACCCTTTCGCTGAGTTGTCTCGGTGGCGTCGCGTCAGCTCTGATCTAATGATACTCTCTCTGTATGATTCCCCCTTCCTCTGCTCCACTACCACACTTACCACTCTGTGTGCTCACCTCGAGGCTCGAGGACTGGTGGTTTACACTATTTGAGATGTAATATACACGTGCATTTCATTTTAGTGTCCTTCTCATAAGGACCGTAGTTCCGCGGAATCTGTGCCGGACAGCTGTGCAGTAGCCTAGTATCGCCTCTGCGTATGCTTTCGCGGTTACATAAGCCAAGTGTATACACATATATATAACAAAGTGTGCTTCGAGTCAGGGTCAGTACTGAACTGCCCTGGGTGGTGTGTTGTGCCCCTCGCACTATGAGCGCAACCAACAATTCGACAGGCGCATCATACGTCTATGATGCAGACAAAGGTCTCCCGGGTTGGGCGACGGCACTCGCCGTGATCGGAATCCTCGGTGTGTCTCTTCTTTGGTAATTTGCTCGATCAACCTTCTTATATGGTCTTGCTCAGTCGCAGTTGTGTTTCTTGTCCGGTGGCTTCTAGGTCGATGCACGCACTTCCAGCAGAGCGGTTCAATTCCATCATATACCACAGACACAGCCAGATCTATCGAGATGTCCGAATATTCCTGGTCCAGACAACTTATCCAGCTCCCTCCTCCAGTATATTCTCTGAATTCCCCTCACCCACCGCCGCCTTACTCCGCGCCAACCTCGACCGACCCCATTCCGCACAATCAAGCTTCGTAGATTCAAGTGTTTCGATCAAGTCTACATAAGTCGCGGAACAAGATGATTCGGTGGTCTTCTAACTTGTTGCCGGGACCATCAAGTCCCCTCCCATCAAAGCGAATTTAAACTGCCGCTTTAGTGAACATCCAAACGCCCTGCCCCTGACCCCTGATTGGGTAACGACTCTTTCACATTAGCAAGCGCATCGCTTCGTTGCGGACCTCGGTGTCGGCGCTGGCCATTGTCCTGCATGGTTAATCGTGATAAACCATTGCCCGTCGCTGTGCGAGCTAGCTGGTGGATTGGCATGCCCGTGCGGGTCGCGTTAACACATACCTTCTGACAGTGCATGAGCGAACCCTGTCGACAACCCCATCCGTGGTTTTGTCGAGTTCCCTTCTATGATTCTAGATACCCACACTTCTCGCGCTTCCTGCAGCGCAGACCCCATGTTTCGGTTTGAATATGTGATCGTATTTTGTGATCGTATTGCTGTGTAGCATAGACTGCCCAGTGCTCCAGTTTGTACTTGCTGTACTCTCACTGTCTCCAGCTAGACAGCCGGCTTCCCGGCCATGTATGCAGGCGGCGCAATGTACACCTTTCTATGCATAGCTGATAATGTACCCCGATTTTGCACAAGATCGATTCCGACAGATAGCGTAGACAAAGCGTATGTGACGTGTCGTTATCATTGAAAATGAGCTCCACCCGCTCTAGACTGCTTTACGGCATAGCCGCCCCACTGGTTTAACTTCCCAAAGTATATGGTTAGAGGAGATCCTTTCCCGGAACGTCGCACTGTGAAGTGCAGCTGCCGTCGCGTGTGAACTTGCATATCTCGTAAAATTTTATTGCAACATGTGAGGAGCAAATGCATTCCGAAAAAAAGAGCGAATCCTGCATGCTTCACATACCTCATGTATATCGAATGCTTGCTAGGAAGGGAGCTAGTGTCGAGTTCCAAATTTACGGATGGGTTGCAACGTCCATTTGGTGACCGGACACCTAAGAACACAATGAGATAAGCTACGCTATTAAACGCAGGACATGCCTTCGCGACACCATCGGGACGTTCCACTGTTCATTTTCGTGTTCGGAAGATGCCACGTGGCGCTGACGTCCGTTCCGCCATAGTTGGAAGTTCACTTCTTCAAAACAGATCGTCTAGCTTCCAATGATAATGGGGCGCAGTATGCTTGGGTCCAATCCCGCACCGGATCATGAGGGATATGAGCTGGTAATTTACCACGCAAATGATATACGCCGAGCCCTGCCTCTTCCAGAATAACGTCCCCACTGGCCCGGATTTCCTGTGGAAGGTGGTCAACACGTCAGGGTTGTGAAGCTGTACGCATAGCCACCACGGGGTTGGAGCTAATCGGACTCTCATGAACAGCATGGGGTGACGATATGTGGACCTCGTCCCAACTGTATGGATAAAGGGAAGAGGTTTCGCAGATGAAATATCATATGAACAAGACAATTGAACTCGCTCGAGTGAGCATGAGCTGGCCGAGCACACTGGTCACTCATATTCTCTCGTCCGAGGAAAGAAGATCCACCAATTAGGATATACGTGCTGTGAACTGCGGATAGACCGGGCGACTGTCTATAGAATGCGATGTCACCAGACATGAGATAAGAACTGACTACTCACTGGATCTCTCCGGCTATCACCATTGAGTGTCAAACAACATAGCACTGCAATCCCCTGGCGAGGCCGGAAAGATGCAAACGAACACGATAATTGGTATCATCTTGGGTCTAAGGTAGCCGTATAATATGTGATCCTCGAGTTCCCACAGTGGGTTTTATTATCTTGGTCTTTTCGATCTGGACGATCACATATTGGTTTCGGAATCGCAATAGCATACCGACGCTATCCGTGCGTACCTTCCGGTGTGTTGCGTCGCACTTGCGATTAATGCCGCGATCGACGACAGCACCCTGTACTGGAACAAGGACATCGCACGTGTCGATTCAAGGTCGTCAGTGCCGGGTAGCCGTGTGGTGGTTCGAATGGGGCCATCTACATCGCGCACCAGTTCTTCTGGAGGCAGTCTCTCAGTCTCAACGCGCATGCCCTTGGAAAGACGCCGCCGAATTCGAACGGAGATTGAATGCACACTGTCAGAGAGTAAAGCTAGCAGCGCCGCTGAGTTGAAATCCTATTCCATCATCCCTCTCTGTGGGGCCCAAGTGTAATACTCGAGTACCACCTGTAAATTCCCCGCGTTTGTCTATCCTATGGCATTTGCGAAAGCTACTTCATCGTGCACGATCTCATTCCAAATCGCACTCAAGCCTCATAACCCCAGATGACCGCCATCTAGGAGTATGCATATACGTCATCAGCAAGCCCGAAAGGGGTCAGGACAAACCGATCAGGTATCCCCAAATTTTTTCTGTCCTTCAAGCCTACCATCATGTATCCGTGTCTCTACGTGGATGAGATTCTGCGACTCATATTTCGAAACATCAAAGATCGCTCAACGCTGTGTGCATTGGCTAGGACATGCCGCGCCTTCCATGAACCAGCTATGAATCTGATCTGGGAGAGCCTGACTTCATTCGAGCCTATCTTGCGTAATCTCTCTTCTGCGAGCGTCGTATCAAAATTAGACGCAGTAAGTGCCTACTGTTCGACTCCGTTATTTTGGTAACCAGAGCTCCACCAACAGCGCCCTTGCCTGACGCTATCGCGTCCACTCAATGACAACGACTGGAACATTGTCAGGCGACTCTCTAGTCGCGTTCGCAGATTTCGCGTGCTCTTCGACCCTGTGCCACACTATCTGAACACCGCTCTCCCATGGTTTGGCTGTCTCACTTCCCCACAAGACCCAAGCTCTCTTTTCCCAAACCTTCGTGAATTATCATTCGGAGTGTCCGTTAACCTCGGTATGATGAATACCGAGGATGTCCACGGAAAGTTCCAGACGATCATTCGTTTCTTTCGCCTTCTCCTGAAGCCGCATTTGTCTGCCCTCCGGATTGATATTCCTGGCGCATTCTATGCCCATCTCGACCTCCCTTCCATACCTGCGCTTTGTCCAAACATCCGCATATTGAGTATGGCCGCGCCCACTTTCAAATTGGACGGAGCCTTTATACCCGACGAAGTTGGGTGTTTCATGTCTAAGCTAGTCTCCGAGCTCTGTGCTCTGGAGACTGTTAAGTCCGATGTGACCTCCTGGGATTTTCTCAGCACACTTGCTCAGTTGAAGGGATTGCGACAGCTATGGGTGCATCTCCCTTATCAGCTCAGCCCTGCGCCTGAGTGTCCCACCGGCGACACTTTCCCCCAACTTCGTATTCTCAACATCCGGGCCAACTCCCTTGCACCGTGCATAGACTTGTTCCGCTGGACTTCCTTCGGAAATAAGGTCGCTGAGATATGTGTCTGCTTTTCAGAATCCGAAGATGACAGCGATCCTGCCCAAGCGCTGGTTGACATATCGTCTTTGATTTCGTCCCAGTACAAGACTCTGGAATCCATCTGGTCTATTTTCTTGGACGACTCTCCCTACAATTACCCATCCTCCACTTCCCCACGGCCTATGCTGGAACCTTACCAAGCTTGCCATCGGCTTAGGGTCATTGCACTCGAGACGCCTTGTAACCGTACACTCACAGATAATGATCTAGAGAAAATGGTCACGGTTTGACCGCTTTCGGAGGTATTCCACCTGTTTCAACACGGTAAAAAGTACCTTCCGGTTCAGCTCACATTACGAGGAGTTGCAGCCCTTCTAGTCCACTGCCCCAAGCTCACCCAGTTCACTTTGATGTTCGATGCAACCAAAGGTACTCCTCGATTCAACTCAGGCTTCAACCTTCCCCCAGTGAAGTATATGGGAGTCTGCAAGTCGCCTGTTTCGGCAAATAGCGACGTCGCTGTATACATTTCCACCATTCTGCCATACCTGAGGACCATCGGAGTCGGCGAGTATAGTTATGAGGGTCATTGGCGTTGGATTTCTACCCAGCATCAGCGGAGGCCCGGGGTTGTTACGGACATGTCGCCGGCGCGGTTATACTCTCTACTGCATGCTGATACAGAGAACATCACTAGCCATCGTGGTAGAGAGTGGCAGTGGAGGTTTGGTGGAGATTGATAACAACCTGGGAAAGGGGGAACAGGTGATGCGAGGTACTTTGGGATAACTTACACCGGAATCGTATGAAAGCTTTTAGGGAGCTATGTACTGCGATCAAGTGGCAGGCGTGAGATCCCATCCAATTGCCATGTAATTCGTAACTAGTCATGTATGACTTGGAGGTGGAACAAATTAGTTTGCTAGTGGCGTGGGTGGCATTAGATATGGACCCTGCATAAATAGAAGCCTGCAATCGAAGTGGTCATGACGTCGTCGAAGTATTACACAGCCGTTGCTGTAGCAAAAAGTGGTACTGGAGGCGTGATTTGGTAGCAACATGGCAGAGGGCAATTGTTGTGCGGCAGAACTAGAAACTCACTCCGAGAACGCACGAGTGACGCGGGCGTCGCGACAAGCTATAGGGCGGGACGATAGTCATGCGACTAGGGAACCGAAATGGACAACTAGTAGCAAGTTTAGTTACTCGCGAAAGTCGTCACTGTCTAAATAGGCACGGCGATCGTAATCTCTCCTACGCCTGCCGTAGTATTGCACACATTACTGGCCTTCTTGTCTGAGTATCTGAATAGTGAGCAACATACGTCGTGCAGTCAAAAGGTAGACGCACTGCTACTAGTATAGTAGGACTCTTCACAACATCGACGTCCGTTGTACCATGCTAGTCGCTAGCACCGACTGAGAAAGGAGTTTTGTTTGTATTGCATACGGGGCGCATACTTGTTCCCTGGGATCAAGAGCACCTGGAAAAGAAGGACGATACGAATGAAGGTGCCAGATATCTTTAAGATATTCCTGGCAAATAGGGGTGAAGTTACGAGGGAAAGTGGCCAGGGGGCCAACCCGGAATCATGGTGTGGTACAGGTCCATGGGAGTCAGACGTATGATCACTCTCAGGCCTCCCAAGCGCGTCGCCTCGAGTAACCGCTGATATTGGCCAGATAGTCAAGATGCGTAAATGCACGAAGTGAAATTATGCGGTCGATTGGCGTTCATCCGATTTGAAGTTGTCCAACGAATATCAGCAATTGAAGGCAGATAACCAACGATTATCCCAAATCAAAAAGGTAAGAGATGACATGACAAAATGAAGGTGAGTGGTGGGAAGGAGAGAACGGGCAACAGGCAAACGGAATGTTGCATGTTATGGAAGCATCCTACTGACAGGAAGTTCGCCCGTATTGGCTGCTTTACTAAGTACTCGCCATGTGGAGGCCGTTTGGGTTGGCGGGGCAGCCCTGCTATGTCGGTCACGTCGCCAAGACGAGAGTGGAGGTACTTTATAAAACTGTTTCTGCAGCGGAGTGGTACTGCAACTTTCATGAAGATCGGATTTGGTAGCAACGGGTGGAATGCACGATCACGTGGTGGACGCGCAGGGGGTCCAGGCATCCCCTAAAGCCTTCGGTTACTCGCCCCTACCATCATGCATCCGTGCTTCTACGTGGATGAGATCCTACGAGTTGTGTTTGGATGCATTGAAGATCGCTCGACACTGTGTGTATTGGCCAAGATGCGCCGCGCCTTCCATGAACCAGCTATGGATCTGATCTGGGAGACTCTGACCGCCGTGGATCTCACCTTACAGAATCTCTCTTCTGCAAGAATTGTATCGGAGGGACGCAACACAGTAAGTGCCTACTGTGATTTTTTCGTTTGGATAAGCCGAGAGACACTGACAGCGCGTGACGCTATCACGTCCACTCAGCGATAATGACTGGAACACTGTCCGGCGACTCTCAAGTCGCGTTCGCAGACTTCATACGTTCATCAACCCTTCAGCACCCTATGTCCCATGGTTTGGCTGCCTCACCTCCCCACCAGACCCAAGCTTTCTTTTCCCGAATCTTCGTGCATTATCGTTCAGAGTATCCATTTTTCTTAATAGGAGTAATGCCAAGGAAGAGTTCCAGGCCATTGTTCGTTTCTTTTTTCTTCTCCTGGGACCACACTTGTCTGCCCTCCGAATTACCACTCCTGGCGCATTCTATGCCCATTTCGACCTCCCTTCCATACCACTGCTTTGCCCAAACATCCGCATACTGGATATAGTAACGCCAGATGATAGGTGGGACGTAATCTCAATGCCCACCGAAGCTGTACGTCCGTGTTCCAAGCTAGTATCCGAGTCTGCAATCTGGAGATTATTTGGTGTTCTGTGACCTCTTGGGATTTGCTGAACGGTCTCGCTCAGGCAAAGGCATTGCGACGATTGCATGTGGAACTTCCTCGCCCGCTTAGCCCTGGGCCTAAATGTGCCAGCGGCAATAATTTTTCGCAACTTCGTAGTCTCGATGTCCGAGCCAGCTGCCTTGCATCGCTCACAGACTTGTTCCGCTGGGCTTCCCTCAACGTCACCGAGTTACGTCTCTATGATTTCATCGCAGTGTAAGGCACTAAAATTGCTCTTGTTTCTCTTCCTCAAAATTAAACCTTACGATCAAACTCCCTCCACTTGGCCGCCGCCCGTGCTGGAACGTTACCAAGCTTGCCGTCAGCTCAGGGTCATTGCATTGGACACGCCTTACAGCTTGACGCTTGCAGACAATGACTTGGAGGATATGATCAAGGCTTGGCCACACTTGGAAGTATTCCACCTATTTTACGGTGGTACAGAGTACCCTTCTCCAGTTCAGCTCACATTGCGAGGAGTCACGGCCCTTCTATTTCACTGCCCAAAGCTCACGCACTTTGCCTTGACGTTCGATGCAACTCGTGTTCCTGAAGATGCCGTCCCACCCAGCCATGAAACCTACCCGCCGGTGAAGTATATGGGAGTTTACAGGTCCCCTGTTTTAGATAGCAGCGATGTCGCTGCGTACCTTTCCACCATTCTACCATACTTGGAGATCATCGGGGTCGACGAACGGCAAGGTTATTGGCCTGAATGGCGTTGGATATGTACCCAGCATGACAAGAGGCCTACGATGGACGTGGATAGGTCGCCGATGAAAGTATACTTTCTACTGTCTGCTGGATCCAAATATACAAACGAGTGGCTAGCATGTAATACCGAGTGGGACTGGCACTCTCGTCGAAATTGGTAGCAACTTGGGGGAGCAGGAAGTGGTGTACGCGACAGGACAGAATAGTATATCATTGGGAACGCAAATAACCAATATATATTAGTCGCTCGCGAGAGTCGTTACTATTTGAACATGTAAGGCGATCACAACTCACTTTCGAGCATTCCAGCCCTCTTTTTTCCGAGTATCATAATGGTGAGTATCATACGCTGGGCAGTCAGAAGTGTATCCAATTAGTACGTACCAGCACGCGGCTTCCGCTACTAGGTCATCCCTCTTTCCAAGTATCTGAATGGTGAGCATCATACGCAGTGCAGTCAAAAGTGTATCGAATTACTATGATACGACACCTTACGTCGTTTCCCTGACCGCCATGTCTGCGTATCGTCAACCGCTAAGGGGGCATACCTCCCGCCGTTGTGGCATCATTGCGGTTCCGTATCGCTGGCTTAAGTTCAGTTCATATTCTCATCAGAGCGCGTACTCAGGCCCTGATCAAGAGTACCTGGAAAAGGGTGGCGGTGCCAATGAAAGATATCTTTAGGACATTCAGGTTGGAAGTTACGAGGAGAGTGGGTCTATGTAGGTTTCCTACCCAGAATCACGGTGCGGGACAAGGTCGTGAAGGTCGGAAGTACGATCATTTGCAGATTTCTCAATTGTGTCGGCTCAATAACTGAAAAATCCATCGTACGTCAGAAATAATGTGTAGCTGGTTGCGTGGATCCACCGTTTAGTGGGTAGACGGCAGAAACTGCTGCTCGCACACTGAAATTGGCCAGTGGGTTAAAATGCGTAAATGCACCCAGTGAAATTATGGGATCGATTCGATTCATGTCTGTCCGATTTGAAGTTGTCCGATGAATATTAGCATATTGAAGGCAGAGAAAAAACAAAGATTATCCCAAAACAGAATGGCAAAATGAAGGTGGTGGAAGGGAGGGAACGGGGTGTAGACAAGAGATGTGTCGCATGCTACGAAGTAATCCTATTGACTGTTCACAGGAAGTTCGAAAGGACAACCCGCATTGGCTGCTTGTGTGGAGGCAGTTTGAGTCGTGGGCAACCCTGCTATATCCATTTTGAGAATAAGCTCAAAGTTGACGCCTACCAGCACCAGCCTCAGTGAACAACGATCGGAAAAGAGTGTATAGGAAGTACCTGGTCGAACACCATTCTGATCGGTTGCAACGTTTTTACATGCGTTATACCACGCGACCCAGGTTGGATCTGTGTCGTTAGTGGCTACATACGAAAAGTTGAGAGGTATCTGGATGACAGGGAACGATTTGGCTGGGAGAGTCTTTTTTCCAAAGTATCCGGTCGCGACCTGCATGCTCGTGCTCGTGTACCATACTTCTGCGTCAATGGAATTGAAGGTGAGAGGAATGATGTTGCTGCTAGTGTCGACCTGAACATTGGCATAAGCAGGAAAGGAGAAATTGGCAGGGGAGCGCGTGAATTCGGTTGGGATCGAGTCGTTGAAGGAGCCTGAGAGTTGCGTGAGAGGACTCGATCCACCAAAGGAAATCCCTGGTACTCGGGGGATAGTAATTGCGAGTACAATTCCAATCCTGTAATTGCCACGGATGAGCTAATATGTATCGGACGAACGCGCCAAATGCCCCTCACAGCACGCATAGTCCGAACACGGAGAAGACGAGGAATTTCTTTGTAAACCACTTTGTGCCAAAAAGACCGATGTCGCCACGGTTCCAAGCTTTCCATTTGGCCTTCCTCTCTTTTCCTTTAAGTTCCCGCTTCCCAGCCTTGGTCATACTCTTGAGCTCCGAGCGCTGCCATTCAGGACCCAAGGCTGGAACGGTGACCAACTCGACAGGAGCGACTGCACTTTCTGCATCCGTTTCAGATTTAGGTGCAACTAGCGGTGTCGATGATGGGAGTTGGTGATAACTACGTGAGAGTGAACGGGAGATTAGTCCTAGTTCGGGAGGTTTGCATGAAGCGTACATACCTGGAATCCTGGGTTTGCCGCTGACCGATACCAAACGCCGTGCTGTACCGAGGACCAACGTTGTTAAAGTCAGCATAAATGTCCCAAGAGTCCGCTTGAGGTTGTGCTCCCTCCTCCTCCTCTTCCTCGTCTGCACCCCCTTTCACCGGTTCCTGACGGCCAACATCGAAAAACGAAGAAGCATTGTATCCTGCAGACTGGCCGGGATGGTTGAGGAGGTCATGAGATGTTCTGGACTGACGATCGGCATAGAAAGACGATGCCGAGTCGACACGGGGACGGGTTGATGGCACTGCGTATTGACCGCCTCGCCCTGTCGTCGGTGGGTTTGTATTCAGGATGTCTGTCGAGCGCCGGGCGCCATAGAACGACGAGACTGTCGATTTTCTGTCGTAGTCCATCCCGTAGGAATATAAACAAAAAATGAAGGAACGACGGCGTAGGAGTACCACTAACAAGCGTTGTGAGTAGCGCGTGATGGGTTGAAGCACATGACGCAGTGGGGTTAGGGTTTGTCTATGTGATGAAATCTGCCAGCGCCAACATATTTAAGCCACCACAACACACAGGGCTCTCGTTGGGGGACTTATTGGATGCTCCTTATCAGTCAGACAAGCCTGGGGGATTTTTCTTTTTTTTGGCTCACGTCTGCTTACAGCCTTGAGAGTTTATTTGGTGTGCTAAGTATCACGTATATCACGTGCCCTGTGCTGACTCAGACGCCTTTGATTGCGGTCCGCATCAGTCAGGCAGTTTACAGTGAAGCTGTTTTCGCTACTACGCTTTCGTCCAGCCCTCAGGGCATTTGCTCTCTCTTCGTCTTCCATCCTATTCAACACTGAAATACGCTCAAAATCCTTCATGGCACCTATCACGAATGGGACTGTGCCCAAAAGCGCCAAGATGCATTCCAAAGTTGTGCGTATATTTAACTTATCTTCTCCTCCAGTTAGATCACGGGCGTATGCCTAGGTGATTATCGGTTCAGGTCCAGCGGGTCACACCGCTGCCTTATACCTCGCAAGAGCTAACCTGAACCCCATTCTCTTCGAGGGTTTCATGGCAAACGGGTTCGCTCCTGGTGGTCAGCTCACCACCACGACCGAAAGTCAGTGCATCGTGATCGCGGGATCCAATCTTTTGATGTTCACATTTTTTGGGCAGTCGAGAACTATCCTGGCTTTCCCAAAGGAATCATGGGTCCAGAGCTTATGGAGAAATTCCGTGAACAGTCCATCCGGTTCGGAACACAGGTGATCACGGAGACGATATCCAAGATCGATTTGTCTGCGCGACCTTTCCGTTATTGGCGTGAAGGCCAAGAGTCAGAAGAACCGGAGACTGCAGACTCTGTCATCATTGCTACAGGTGCAAGTGCTAAGCGCCTCCACCTCAAGGGTGAAGAGACATACTGGCAAAGTGGCATCTCCGCTTGCGCTGTATGTGACGGAGCTGTTCCGATCTTCAGGTATGTTGATGCTCTCCCGGTCCTTATGAATTCACGAATTGACAGTCATGTACTTGAACAGGAACAAGCCACTCGCAGTCATAGGTGGCGGCGATTCTGCGGTCGAAGAAGCAACGTGTATGTGATGTGTGGAGACCATGAAGCATTTTTTCATTCATTCGATACAGATCTCACGAAATATGGCTCGCACGTCTACGTACTCGTCCGCCGAGGTGAACTACGTGCCTCGAAGATCATGGCTAAGCGCTTGATGAGCAATCCCAACATTGTAAGTTCCCCCTTTCCACCACGAACATGTCCCTATCGTTTTCCTCAGACGATCCTGTGGAATACTGTCGCCATCGAATGCAAGGGTGATGGTGACCTGCTTAACAATCTTCGTATCAAGAACGTCCTTACCGGTGATGAGAGGGATCTTCCAGTCAACGGACTTTTCTATGCCATCGGCCATGAACCCGCCACAGCGCTCGTGCGGAACCAGCTCCAGACGGACGAGGACGGCTATATCGTCACTGTCCCTGGCAGTACGCAGACGAGTGTCAAGGGTGTATTCGCGGCGGGTGATGTCCAGGATAAACGGTACAGACAAGCTATTACCAGCGCTGGAAGTGGATGTATGGCTGCGTTGGAGGTGGAACGACTCTTGGCCGAAGAAGAGGCTGACTCTCGAGAGGACGGGGCTGTATAGGGATACTTAGAAGTATACCACAGTTTACCTAGCGCGATGTGTGGATGATAGACTCATCGGCCTATTCTGTAGAGCAAGTCCTTCACTTAGGGCGATGCTTGGTGCTCAGCTACGGAAGTGGATTTGGAACATGCAATTGACAAATCCGAAAGTCTGTGGTCAAGGGTTAACTCTTACTGGAGGCGCCTGTCACAACGATATCAGCACAGCTGCCTCGAGGAAACGTTGCGGCGGACGTGCTAAAGAGGCACTGTCCACCCTTGCTCCATGCTCCATGCTTCAACATTCACGCCATATAGCCGAGACAGGTTATCGAAGGACATCCAGCACTAGCGACATCTAAGCGAGACCACAGGCATATACGTGGGTGCAGTGTTACGCCGCTGGTGAGTGGCGATCGCTGCACATCTTGACGCTAGTTGTGAAAGGCTTTCCCCGTTATTGTACTTCTTCTCCGCAGCATTATCATTTAGCTTCCGAGCCTTGTATTCGCGCATATACCAGGACCACGAAGGAGTTACTTCGCCAACCCGATCTTGCCACGGTGATGGCGAGTAGTCCTGATCTTACCGTCTTGGTCATGGGAGAGACAGGATCCGGGAAAAGCTCTGTCGTTAACCTTCTAGCGGGGGAGAATGTTGCCGAAGTTTCCTCCGGAGTCAATGTTTGCACGGCCAAGACAATCAGACACGAAGCGACGATTGAGGGCCAGGCAGCTCGAATGGAGGTGGATATATGGGAAGTTGGGGGCTTCAATCAACCTGAAGCAAAGCCGGGAAAAAACTTCGAGATGTCATTTGATGTGGAATTGGGTCCCATACTGCAAGCCAATGCCAAGGTCGATGTCATCTTGTTTTGCATGCAAGGCCCGAAATTAAAGATGACAACTACACGAATTTTCGAATACGTCAACAATATCTTCGGAGGGCGTGTTACCGTCGTGCCCGTCATAACCAATTTGGAACGGGAAAGGGAAAACATGGAGAACTGGTGGGACCGGAACGGGGAAAGAGTTAGAAATATGGGATTGGGTGGGACTGAGCACGCTTGTATCACCGGACTGCAGGGTGCGAGGTACGAGACTAAGTCGGCGGAGTCGCGAACGTCGCTCGTTTCGATATTGGAGGGCCAGTGCTCGTCAAATCAGGATAGCATATCACTGGAGTTTGCTCTCAGGGAGCACGTTCGACAAGACGGAGGGTATAGTAAAAAAATGTTAATGAAACGATTCAAGGTGGATGCGGCTACTGCAAAGCGATTGCTGTGAGGAAAAGGAACGCGTTACGTGCTGAGGTGCGTTGGGTCATCATGCCTGTGGAAGTTCTACTCACTGCCGACTCAGTCGTTAGCTACTCCGTGATACGCACTCGAGTGTATATACTTTGCAAGGACTTACCAGTATAGGTCACGTATGCTATTCTCCTACTTGTATCGTTGAGGCACTCATGACCAGACATTGTGATGAAACCCCCTGCACGCGTTGACCAGAAGCGCGGAGGCCCATTTCCAAGGGGTCCTCGTCCTTGAGGGATATCGTATTTTCGATGACCGGCACCGCATCGAAAAACATCCCACCGAGCCTCCCGTCAGTGAGAGTCACTCACCTGAAAAGCACCCTCATAGTGGGGCTGGTGCTAGTGTGACCCTTGCGCGCCAATACTATGCCATTCCTTGGATTCAAGTGGTTTCTGTGAGGGGTCAGGTTCTGCCTCTCAAGAAGTTGATCAAGCGCCGATTCAACTTGAGCATGTCCAGGTCTACAGGTATCGCCTAATTGTATGACCTAGGTAATCCTGTCTTTATTACTACTTTCTCTGATTTACTTACTTTCGAAATCTCCCTCGTACTTAGATTTTCCGAAGTGATAAATAAGATAAATTCAACGTACGAATACAAAAACTCGGAAACCCGTTACCCTACTGTCCAGGCTAGGCCGAACGTCTGCACGGTCAGTCTTCAGTGAGCACAGAAAATAGAGATGGGACGATCATGCCTGTGGAAGAGATCTTTAAGCCATGTTAGTTTACATACCTAGACGCTGCCAACTTTTGCACCTCCTCGCAAGTACTAGTCCGGCGGAAGTTGTTGATGTTGCTCCTTGTCACGAAACTTGGCCGTGCCTGAGGTTGGTCCCTATGGTGAGGACTACATCGAACCCTCCCTATGAATGCGTTTCCCACTGCTATTTGCTGTGGAGGATTGATCTCAAAAAGCTACGATATGCCCCTGTAGACAGTATTACCAGGTATGGAATCGAGTGTGGGGCCGCACTTACTCCTTTACTGCCAGTCACTCCATTGCAACAGAAATAGCCTATGGCTGGATGATGATTGCAAAGTGAAAGGCACAGGGATTTGTACCACATTTTATGACCTGAGTACCTCTGCATAGCATCAGCAAATCTGCAAAATGCTATTTCGACTATTTTTATACTATTTTGCACTACTTACAGCTTTTTTACACTTTTCATGCTTCTTGCACTATTTATCAAAGTCACAAAAGTAAACACTGCTGCCATAGTCAAATAGTAAAAATAGTAAAAGAAAAAGAAAGTCCTTATAGTCAAAATATTATTCATCTACATGTATCTATCTAATGCTACCATGCAAAAAACTGAAAGGCCTGGTGTGAAAACAGGCAAGATATGCCATCCTGACTGCCTAACCCTGTTCAAACACAAAAACTTAAATAACTTTGGAACCATGAATGTGCATGCAATGGCTCATATATCATCTGGTAGGTTTCAACTAGTAGAGTCATGTCTAAAAAAAGCAAATGATTCAGACCAGAATTGCCTGAGTTATGCCCTAAACAGTGTAGGGGGTGGGAGGAAGGGTATGCACTGACAAATAACAGCTGAGCACAGCAGCACAAAACACAGGGGAACACTCAAGGGGAGCGGGGAGAGGTTGGAGTACAAGGAATTGAGGGAATACATGCACCCAATCCTGAGATATTTGCAAATTCATCCAACAGCTCCTGCATCCACAAAAATACCTATATCTCTGGAACAGCAGCAGTGACAGCAATGCAAAAGGCACTGTTCAAAAGGTCTTAGCAAGGAGAGCAAGGATCCTGATTTGCGAGAGGGTAGACACATCAGGGGACAAGATATCACATGATCAGTGTTGAGGGGGAGGGGGAAAAGTGGATCCAAGCACAAAAATATCCATTAAAAAAACATAAACAGAATCTGCCAGTCACTGACCTTATTAATATGTCACCTTGCTTGCAGAAAGGTCACCCAGTGTTGGCTTCTTAATATGTTGGCAGGTTGTGGCAGAGACATGTGGAGCCAATGAAATCTCCCAGCCACCCATCAGTTCTTGTTTTTGACTGTTTGACATGAGAGTCTGAGTCAACATTTTAACCTTGTTTTGGTTGAACCTCACGTGGAACTCTCTTGGTGCCTGCACTTTCATATGTAGCCTGCTGAGGATGTGTGCATCAAGATGGTGTTGGAGTTTGAATCACCCCTGTGTGATACCTACTTTGGTGCAAGTTTCACCTGATTACATAAGCACTTAGAGCGTGCTTACTGTACAGTTTTTGTACTGTTCCCTCAGTAGTTGAGTCACTACTGAGGGTAAGTTCACTGTTATTTAGTAGTTCCCTACTTACTGATACCTTGTAGCTGCCTACAGGTATATTTAATATAACAGTAGTTGAGTCACTACTGAGGCTGCCTACAGCCCTTTTCTACAGATGGTATGTTTTTTAAATTTATTTGAACTGTAATATTATCTTCCTTGTTGCTTGATACATGCCTCCTTGGACAGGCATCTCAACAACTTTGTCAGTGGTGCAGCAACTTTGGATTCACTGCAATTACTGTCATTTCTCACTTTCTGGTTTCAGATATAAATTCTGCTGTGCTGTCTCTCCCTGAGGTCCAGTCAAAGTGTTCTAAGCTGTTGGACAAGTTGGCATTCAGCAAGCAGGTGATCTCAGAGGAAGGGACTGTTCAATCTGACAAGAAAGATACTGCTGTGTTATTAATTGCTAATCTCCATAAGTCATGCCATTGTTTATGCACACTACTGACAACTAGTTGATAGGACCCCACCTTTTGGACCTTGCATTCAACACTATTTTTCTGTTGTATTTGCATGTGCTTTTTGCTTCCCCCCCCACCTCACTCAGTAGTCAACCTGTTTGAGTTGCTTGTCACATTTGTTTTAGGACACTTGCTTGTTTGGCACTGCACTTTACAATGAATGCATTGCATTTCATTCACTACCTGCAGGGTGAACTGAACAAAAAGCTGGAATAGTGAAAAATAATAAGTGCTAACAATGCTATGATTGATGACAAGTTGAAATAGTAGAAGTGGTCCAGGAATAGTCAAAATAGTTGAAAATAGTCCAAAAAATAGTAAATTTAGCAGACAAATCTACTAATTTGATTATTTCAACTATTTGGTGCAAATAGTACAAATAGTACAAAAATAGTGCCAAATAGTATGAAAATAGTAATGTGTGAATTTGCTGATGTATTACCAAGGCCCAGCCGATCGAAGATCTGTTGCGAAGGGTCAGATTTCAAGGCGCTTATCATGACCAGCATCAGCACCGAGAAACCCTCATACCACCTCGAGGAAACAGCATGGCACGTGTGCTAAAAACATACCGCAAACTCTTCCATGCTTTTGCGTATTCACTCTCTGGTCTCCACTGTCGCATACAGCCGACAAAGCTTATCGCATCGCTAGACTCGTTGGGACGGAATTGCAGGCCTGTACAAGAGCCAAGGATTTGTAACCACTGTAAGTTATGAATACTGTGTGTCCTTGAAACTCGTCGCGAAATGCCTCCCTGCTACAGACGGGTTCCTTGAGCGCCTAGTTCGCAATGACGATGGATGATGCCGTTCTGAGCGTCATGGTATTAGGAGAGATAGGAGTTGGTAAAAGCTCGGTGGTTAATCTTATTACTAGGGAAGACATTGCTAAAGTCTCTGCCGACACCGAGGTTTGCACGCGCTTTACGACCAGACACGAAGTGACTGTGGAGTCGATGAAAGTGCATATCTGGGAAGTTTCCGGCTTCAATCGACCCAAGGAGGACCTCAAGCGGAACGCTACGGATTTCAAGGAAAGATTGGGCCCTATTCTCGAAGCCAAAGCCAGCATCGACGTTATCCTGCTTTGCATGCGGGGCCAAAAGCTGACGGTCGTGACAGAGCGGATTTTTAAACTCATCGATGATATATTCGGACAAAGCATTCCAATCGTGCTCGTTATCAACCACTTGGAGCGGGAGGAGGAAATGGAAGATTGGTGGACACGGAACAGGGATAAACTGGGAGCGAGTATGAGTCGGACCAGACATAGACATGTCTGTGTCACTGGGTTGCAGGATGAGGAGTATCAGGAAAAGTCGAGAAAGTCGCGAGAGGAACTTGTTGCAATACTACAAAGCAAATACCCCTCTCGCGGATATGCCAATGTACCACTCGAATCTGCTCTTAACGACTACCTCAAGAGAACCGGACAGACGAGTAGCGGACAGACGAGTAGAGGTTGGTTAACTTGGATACAGGCTTGGTTCTGGGGAAGCCGTGCGTGAAATTCTGTACTTATTTTAGGTTCGAAGTTCGATGGATGTCATTTGTACACATACTGAAAATTTGCAACTTTGGCGACCGGCACTGTGCCGAGAGCATTTCACCAATCCTCCCGTCACCCTTATAGCGGGGCTGATGCTAGTCTGACCCATATACATTCGCAAGCCCTTTGTAACACGTTTCCGAGTTTTTGTATTTGTATGTCGAACTTATCTTATTTGACGATCTAACTCGAGTGACTGTGCCGTTCAGCCAATCGACCAAGCGCCGATTCAACAACTCGAGCGTGGTTTGTACGACTAAGTGATCTCGGCTTCTGTGTTCTTATTATTACTTTCTCTCGTATACTTACCTTGAAAATACCCCCCTACTTAGAATTTCACAGAAGATAAATTCGACATACGAGTACAAAAACTCGGAAACGTGTTACCCTACTCTCTAACAGGTTCGGCTGAACGTCTGCACATTTAGGCTTGAGTGAACACAGAAATAGGGTGGAAGAGAAGTTTACGTAAGTCGTATTAGTTTGCGTACCTAGCCACTGCCGACTTTTGCACCTCCTCGCGAGTACTATTCCACCTTCCTCAGGTGAAAGTTGACGTTGCTCGTTATCACGAAGCTCGGCCGTACTCGAGGTTTGTCCCTATAGTGACAACTGCCCTGAACCTTCCCTGTGCATCCGTGTCCCACTCGTATTTGTTGTGGAGGATTGCTCTCAAAAAGCTACGATAGCAGCCACTGTAGACAAAATGTTACCGGGTATGGAATCGAGCGTGCGGCACATATAATCCTTCACTACCAGTCACAGTGTTGCGACAGAAAGTAGCCTAAGCCCGGACGGTGATTGCAAAGTGAAAGGCGCTGGGAAATGTACAGCGTTCTATGACCTGAGTACCACCGCTTATTACCAAGACCAAACCAGCCGGTCGAAGACCTGTTGTGAAGGGTTAGATTTTAGAACGCTTATCATGATCAGTGTCAGCACCGAAAAACCCTACGCGTACCACCTCGAGGACACAGCATGGCACGTGTGCTAAAAACATACCGCAGCCTCTTCCATGCTTTTGCGTATTCACTCTCTGGTCTCCACTATCGCGTACAGCCGACAAAGCTTATCGCATCGCTACACTCATTGGGACGGAATCGCCGGCCTGCACGAGAGCAAAGGGTTTGCAACCACTGTAAGTTATGAATACTGTGTACCCCTGAAACTCGTCGGGAAATGCCTCCCTGCTAGTATTTGTTCCTCCCAGCATTGTCATTTCGCTCCGAAACTGGCATCGCGCCCGGGATAACCACAGACGGGTTCCTTGAGCGCCTAGTTCGCAATGACGACGGATGATGCCGTTCTGAGCATCATGGTATTGGGGGAGATAGGGGTTGGTAAAAGCTCGGTGGTTAATCTCATCGCGGGGGAGAATATCGCCGAGGTCTCTCCTAACGCCAATGTTTGCACGCGCCGTACAATCAAATACGATGCGACTGTCGAGTCGATGAGGATGCACATCTGGGAGGTTTCTGGATTCAATCAACCCGGAGACGGTCTCAAGTGGAACGCCACGGATTTCATGGAAAGATTGGGACCTCTTCTCAAAGCCAAAGCCAGCGTTGACACTATCCCGTTTTGCATGCGGGGCCTAAAGCTGACGACGGTGACAATGCGGATTTTCGAGCTTATCGATGATATATTCGGAGGTCGCATTCCCATCGTGCTCGTCATCAACCACTTGGAGCGGGAGAGGGAAATGGAAGACTGGTGGGAGCGGAACGGGCATAAACTTGGAGGGAGTATGAGTCGGACCAAACATGTCTGCGTTACGGGGTTGCAGCAAGTGGAAAAGTCGCGAAAGTCGCGGGCAAATCTCGTTGCACTACTAAGGAGCGAATACATCTCTCGCGAACGCACCAATGTACCATTGGAATCTGCTCTTGAGGACTACCTCGAGAGAAGTAGACAGTTGGGTAGTAGTAGAGGTTGGTCACTTGACCAGGCTAACTGGGCTCTGGGGGAGTGGTGGAAACGCATGTAAATTCTGTACTTTAGCCGATTCAGGCCCGGTAGTGAATGGATATCATTCGCCCATCCATCGCAACACATCGCTCAAACTAATGTCGCACTCCGGAGTCCACTGCGAGTTCATCGTGAGCCTTAATGAACACACGAGTAAACAGTACTCAAGCCCTTGCAAGCACGGGTCAGAATGTCTGGCAATGCATCTGCTCAAACTAGCCAGCCTAGCCTCCGCACTCTTGTTATGCTGAATGGATCCAAGTTTTGGAAGCTCCTCACAATTATCCTGGTAATCCAATCCATATTTTCTCCTGTGACTTGCCACTTGAAAACAATGTAGGCGACGACATGCAGTCCTCATGTTCTCGACCCGATATTGGATCACGCGTAGTCTACGAATTTCTTTGGAAATTACCTTGCTTGCAAGGTTTCTCCACCCCCAATAATCATGGGAACTTGTAGTCCGGGAGTATGTGTGGGAACCAAATCCTTTTTACGTCTACACTGCCCCAGTGTTCCAAACGAAGATGATGAAGAGAGAGAGAGAATTTCTATATTTATATACTGCAACAAGTAGACTACTACTAAGATGTGGTGCCCAAAGGCCCTGTTGTGCAGAGGAAAGGGGGCAGGCTGTGAGTGAAGGTGAACACTTGCCTTGTAGCAATGAGTTCTGTATGAGTTGGACTTGTGTTACTTGAGAGGTAGTTGTATTGATGTCTTGCCTAAGGACCTACAGTCCCTGGTACAGGCTTTATATACATGTGGAGAGTGCATGGACCAACTGTGCTAGCTCATATCTTAAAACTACCTAATGTGTATCCTAGAGCACCTTCCTTATGAGGCAGTCTCTGCTCTGGTACTAATAACAAGGACATCTGGGTAACCAGTGTAGGGAGAATACCCTCCCTACTAGGATAGTTCTTTTATTTCACTGTTTTTACTTACTGATTTGTTTTTCTCTTCTTTCTTTTGTTTTTTTTGTTTTTTTTGTTTTTTTTTTTGTTTTTTTTTTTTACTTTGTGTTTGCATGTGTTTGGCTTATGTAAGCCCACATGACCACTTCAAGAGCACTGTACATACTTAGAAAGGGGAATAGATGCATTGTAGAGACAAAACAGACTGAATTCTGAGCCTGAGGGCTCAGAATGTTATTTCTCCATTCCTGATGTGCTATACATGTGTTCCTGAGTCTCTCTTGGGTTTTAGGGCATGTTTTCAGTCTTTTCACACCACTCTTTGACTCCCTACCAGGCAACTCTAGCTCCCTGGGTCAAACTAGGACCCCCCTTCCAACTGGAGTCTATTCTAGACTCCTCCCACACTCCTTTGCCATCAATCTTTACACTGGGTAAGTAGAACTCCATAGAACTTCATAGAATAGGATGGAACTACCTATTCCTGGATGGTCATGTGATGCATAACTGTAATTCATTCAACACTCCCCCTCGTTCTAACTTGCATAGGGAATTAGCACAAGTGACAAATGATTTGACTTGAATTTTTGCCAGGTTAAGCTTTTGGTAAGACCATCAGCCCTTTGTCAATCAGTGGAGATGTACTCAATCGAAAAGAGTCCTTCTTCGATACATTTGTGCACAAAGTGCCACTGAATGTCAATATGTTTGGATTGACCATCCGATACTGGGTTCTCAGTGATGAAGTGAGCGCCCATATTGTCAGAGTACAGGATAGTCTTCTCCATTTTAAAGGACAATTCTTTGAAGAGCATAGTGAGCCACTTGACATGTCTGGCAGAATTGCATAGAGCCATATACTCTGCTTCAGTTGAAGACAGAGCAATCATTTTCTGTTTCCTGGAATGCCATGAAACTAGGGAGTTGCCTAAGAAAAAGGCATAGCCAGTGGTTGAATGATGAGTATCTTTGTCTGAAGCCCAATCAGCATCTGCAAATCCTTGAAAATGTTTTTTGTCTCCTGAATAATGCGAAGCCAAGTTCTATGTGGTTGCCACATAGTGAACTATGTGCAAGGACCTTGTTAAGTGTTCTTCTGTGGGATTTGCCATATACTGGCTCATTCAAACCACAGAGAATGCAATATCTGGTTGTGTTCCAAGTGCAAGACACAGCAGGGAACTGATAACAGATTGATAATGGGTCTGCAGTGCAGGAGTGCAGGAGTAGTTTTCAGGTCCTTTTTGAGGTTGATACCCAGAGGGCAAAGGTGTCCAAATGGGTTTGACCTCGGTAATGCCAAAGCATTTAAGGACTTTTCAGATGTAAGGGAATTGTTCAAGGTAACCTGACTGACTCTTGTGGTCTTGATGTATTTGTAGACCCAAATACTCTTTTGGTTCTCCAAGGTTATGAGATTCCCATTTATTTGTAAACTTGTCTTTCTTCTTCTTGAGAAGATTCTTGTTGGAGCTCATAAAGAGTCCATTGTCAACATAGACAAGAAAGACCACTGTTCTGGCTTTGGAGTGATAAAAGTATACCCCAGCATCAACTTTGGATCAGAGAAATCCCATCCATAGGAGTGACTGATGTAATTCCTTGTTCCATGCTAGTGCAGCTTGTTTCAGTCCATAAAGCACACATAGCAACTGATAGACCTTGTGTTCTTGGCCTTTAACCTTGAAACCTTCCAGTTGTTCCAAATAAATTTCCTTGTCTAGCTTGCCATAAAGGAAGGCAGTTTTAACATCCAATGCTTCCATTTCCCAATCTTGCTGCATGGCATAAGCTAGCAGGATTCACACTGTTTCGAAATGTGCAACCAGAGAAAAGGTTTCTTCAAAATCGATCCTGTATTCCTGGGTATATCCCTTGGCTATGAGTTGAGCCTTATAGCGACCATCACTTTTGATAGCAAAGACCCATCTTGGTTTAACTGGTTTTCTTCCTGGAGGTGGATCTACAAGTGTCCAAACCTTTCTTTCTTTGATTGATTTTAGTTCATCTTTCATTGCCTCGAACCACTTGGTTCTTTCACTTTCAGGAAGTTTCAAAATGTCCTTGAAGTGTTCTGGTGAATCTTTGACTTGTGCAGCAAGTAAAATGCACAAGGAATTTGTGTCCATATCCTCAGTAGATTCTGGTTTAGGCAATGATGATGGTCCTGGGTCATTTGGGCAAGGTAAGAGTGGTGAAGGTGGTCTTTGCTCTTCATGAGCTACTCTTTGTCTTTCTGTGCTTTCCTGAATACCTCTCTCCTGTTCTCTAACCAACTCTGAGATTCTATCACATTTTTGTTGTATTTCCTGTTCAATGTCCACTGGGTTATGTCTTTCTCCATAAACATTACCAGGTCTTTTGGGAATAACAATGTGTCTCTTTGGTTGAGGTGGTTGATCACCAGGAGGGTTGAGTCTCCAACATTCATAATCTCCACATTCTGGTTGGTGTGGTTCATGAGGATGTCTAATCCAGTTGGGATTAATTTGATTGGGATACTGATCCACTCATGGTGCATTCTGTGGTTGGTCCACACCAATCGGTAGTGGGTCTAAAGGTTGGTCTCCATTTACTGGATGTGGTAGATGAGGTGGGATGGCCTCTCCATCTTGCTGATCAGGTGGATTAGCCTCTTCATTATCCAGAAGGTCTGGCTCTTCGGGAATAATGGGTAAACCAGGTTGGTCAGCTATAGGTAGGCCAGGTTCATCAGATTTTTCTCACATAACATCCATGCAGAAAGGAAAAGTATCTTCAGCAAATCTGGCAGTGTGAGTGATGACAATTTTCTGTCTGTATAAAAATCAGTGCAGTGGGGAGTGTGAGAATGGAAGCTGGGAGTGGGAGCAGTGGGAGTGGGGACAGGGAGTGCCAGGGGTCCCAGCAGAGATGGGTTGGCAGGCATGAAGTTGTAGATTAGTCATCACAGTTGTTGTTGTTCAAGTCAGGCATCGGGCATCAGGAGCAACCCTGGCTTATCCATCTGGTGATGAGAGGGGACAGCAAACCCCAGCAACAAAAGTGCATTGGGAGTCATCCACATTACAGGAAGTAGTGAAGATAAGAGGAGTGTACAGGAGAAGCAGTAAAGACGAGACAGGCAGTGGGACCATGGAAAGCAGTGCTACATCATCACCAACAGCAGATGAGGAGTTTGAGCTATTTATGCCGCAAAAACCCACAGGTACCGCCACAGGGCACAGCCGACCTAAACCCCAGGCAAGGAGCACGAGTGCAGCAGCCACCACACAACCATACCATCTGCAACCTGCTTGTTTCCCACCTTCACTCAAAAGAGAAGAGGAGGAACTAGAGCAAAAACCAGGGGAAGCAGCAAGGCCAGGAAGAAGCAGTTGGCCCACAACACCAACTAGACCAGGCAGGTCAGCTCCAACAAACCCCACAATGTCATACCAGATCCTGAATATCAATGAAATGGCAAAAGTCATACCACTCTTTAGGGGGGACTATTTGAGTAAGGAAGAGCCAGTGGACTGGATCACAGAGTTCCAGCTGTCCCTCCCATCATCATGGACAGAAAGGATGAAGGTTGACAGATTCAGCTTACAGTTAGTGGCAGGAAGCTATGCAGATGAATGGTTCATGAACCTACCATCTGAGGACAAAGTGGACATGGCAACATTAAAAGCTGCCTTCCTAAAAAGGTGGCCACCAACTAAAAGGCCAAAGTGGACAAGGGCACAGCAATGCGAGTGTATCAGAGCACTGACATTGGACGAAGAGGAGATCAGAAGTTGGGTAGAGACAGAGGCTGGGGGAGATTATGGGCACATCGTGTGGGCAAGGAAGGTGATGAGATTGGCATTAAGCATGGGGGACATGGAAGGGAGGTTGATCGAGTACGCAGTGGAGGAAGCCCTGGCAGCACTATGAAATGAGTTGGAAGAGGAGTACGAAAGCTGGGATGAGTTTGTGGAGGCGGTGAGGAAAGCAAAAGTGAAGAAGATGCTAAGGGCAAGAGAAGCGAGGAAGGGAGAACAGGAGCTACAGAACGAGGTAGCAGAACTCTGCCAGCAAATCAGGCAACTGACGGTATGAAATGCCTCACAAGGTTATCAAATAAGGACAACAGCATGTCCAGTGGGAGAAGGTGTAGTGCAGGGATATGGAAACCAGTACCCCAGGATAAATGCAGTACCAAGTGGGGTCAGCAGGAACCTAATCACACTGCGCATCCCACTGTCCTGAGCCCAAATCCTAGAGAAAGCCATGTCGCTGCCCCACCAAGCAAATACAGAGTCAGGAAGGAGACAATACGAGACAGATGTCACAGCATGGCATCGATCCTTTGGGGAAGGGACAGCACCAGCTCTAGAAAGGCCGTACCCACTGAAACTGGGAACAGCAGCGATAGGATCAGGAGAGTGTTTCATGTGTGGCATGGTCATGGACCCACCACATGTAGGAGGTACTTGCACAGCCAAAGAAACACTATGCCCACATGAATCTCGATGGCAGCAATTGGTGGTGGGAATGATCAGACAGGCAGCACAACTCAGGCCCAACCCAGTGCCAGTACAATACATATGGCCGAGCTCCCACCAGGCTGAAGTCAGCACTGAGGCAGACACACCGAGGGTGTACACAGTAACTGCTGAAGGAGGATGGCATGGTACAAACACAGAGTTGGAGGAGAGTTGGGGAGACCAATGGGAGTGGGCAATGGAGGGAAACTTCTAGGGGCTGCAAAGAGTGACAGACAGTTGTCAGCCCCAAACAAGCTTCTGTCTCAGGAGGGTCAAGGACCGACAGACCAGGGAGGGTTCGTGCAAGGGGAATGAGGGATGGAGGTAGTGGACATACAGGAGGGCAAAATGGAGGAGGATCAGGATGCATTGCACACAAGTAAAGTACACAACACTGGGAATACAGTAACTGATGTGTACATGTTGGACATGATGGGCCAGCCAGTCAAGCCACAAGTCAGCCGCCCATTCCTAATGGTCCCAAGTCTAGAAGGGCCTAGAGGAGAGAATGTCAGGGTTCTAGCAGTAGTAGACAACGGAGCAATGATAAATGCACTGGACAAAGAGGCATATGACAGGGTGAAGGGATGGCTGAGTGGGCTGAAACCATCCAGACAGGTCACTGGTAACATCGTCAGGAACATGGTCAGGCATCTTACTCTGGGGGTCAACAAGCATGGAGACAATGTTTGAAGTCTTCCTGAGCAGGGGGTCTTGGAGAATGCTTATTGGAAAACTGCTGCTGGACCAAGTAAAGGCAGTTCATGATTATGGAAGAGACTCAATATGACTACTGCACAAGGGAGGCTACATAGAAATCATGAACCACACTGCAAGCATTTCACAATTTTTCTTCCAAAAATATGCTGAAAACATTGAAAAAAGAGATACTCTTTTATTTCAGCTGTTTTCAAAGAAAATAGGTGAATATAATGTAATGTTTTCTTTGTCTTTTCTGCCAAAAAACATGAATTAATGGTAATGCCCATTAGGTTCTTCACTAATGGGTATTAGCATCAATCAATGTTTTTTAGTAAATCATGCAAAGAAAACAAAGTGTTATTATTGCCTTTTCTCTTTGAAAACATGTGTCAAAAAAGAGTATCTCTTTCTTCAATTTTTTCAGCATGTTTTCTCAAGAAAAATTGTGAAATGCTTGCAGTGCCATGCAGACTGGGAAACACCAAATCATGTTCTGCCCACAAGAGTCCCTATGTTGCTGACGAAGAGCAAAGGCACAAGTGCAAGGGTTGGAGAAGGTGAAGAGAGGGCAGAGATAGACGTGAGGCAGGTAGCAGCAAAAGAAGCAGAGGAGACTGAGGATGGAGAAGACATGACTGCAGGATGTGATGTGGGTTTGTCAAGTGAGGTGGAGACAAGGAGAGTCCTAACAAGACTCATGGAAAAAGGGCCCTTCTACCCACCAAGGGTGCAAGCAATACTGAAGGTGATCAAGTGTGGACCACTACCACTGGACGAGATGAGACAAGTGTGGGAAACAGTGGCAGAGTTCGCAGATACCTTCACACTATCAGTGAAGGAGGTGAAACCGGTGTTGTTCATAAAGTTCCGACTGAATATCCCTAAGGACACCAAGTTCCAACTGAAGGTCAACCAAAGACCACTCACTCAGGCCCAGAAGGAGTGGTACCTACCAGTGTTGGATGAATTTAATGAAGCAGGGATCCTGTGCAACATCAGGTCGGATGAAGTGTGAGCAGTACACCCAATGGTACTGGCACAAAAAGCACATGGAGCACTGGGGCTCACAATGGAGGAGATTAGGAGGGTTGTCAAGGAGCAGTGCAAGGAAGGCACTAACTTGGAGGACTTTGAGATAAGGTGAGGTACAGGTTGAGAGGTGGAAATGGGCCAGGAAAGGAAACCAAAATGGCATGTGTGCCAAAACTTCCACGAAATTAACAAGGTAACAGAGGTGGTGCTGATGCCCCAAGGCGACATCAGGGCAAAGCAACAATGCCTGGCTGGGCATCAGTACATGTGCATCATGGACCTAGCCTCAGGCTTCTATGCGATTGAGGTTGACAAGGAACACCAACCATACTTGTGCATCTACACAGAAAGCAGGGGTTATCAGTGTTATCAGCACATGCCAATGGGGTTACTAGGCTCACCATCTTGTTTTGCAGACATGACAGTGATCGTGTTCAAAGACCTGGCAATACAAATAGGCCTCGAGACATTCGTAGATGACAATGGGATAGCAGGAGACAAATTCCAAGAATTGCTAGGATGACTGTGCATGTTCCTCACCAGGTGTCGAGAAAAGGATGTGTCACTGTCACTGCAAAAGTTGCAGCTGTTCATGGTGGAAGTGGTGTTCAGGGGTGCGAGGATAGGACAAGAGGGGATCAGGCCAGATGTAGCAAAACTGGAGGCAGTCACTAAGTGGCCAATACCCAAATCATTGTTAGAACTGATGAGGTTCTTAGGACTAACAGGGTATTTCCGCTCATTAGTCAAGGATTACGCCAGGATAGCAGCACCTCTAACAGATCTACAACAGAACCTTGACCTACTGACACCAGACACGAAAACGAATAAGAGGAAGTATAAGCAGTATCTATGAGACAGGTCATTGGAGCAGTACTGGACAGCAAGGCAGACGAAGGCATTCCTGCGGCTGAAGCAGGTGTTAACATCAGAACCTGTACTAAGAGCACCCAAGTTCGATGGTATGCCCTTTATACTGACAACAGATGGGTGCAAGGATGGCTTCGGAGCAGTACTAGCACAACACTTCAAGACAACACTAGCAAGCAGGGAGAAGGTAATGGTGGTTCACCCAATCAGCTTCGCATCCAAATGCACGTCAAGTGTAGAGGAATGGTATAAGCCATACATCCTTGAATTTGCAGCACTGAAATTCAGGATGGATCACTTCAGCAACACAATATTGGGCTTCCTGGTGGAACTGGAAATGGACTGCATGGTGCTCAAGGACACACTGTGTAATGACAAACTTTCCTTAGTACATGCAAGGTGGAGGGATGGAATATCAATGCACCAGATTGTGGGGGTAAGGCATAGACTGGGCAGGATGAATGCTGCAGCAGATGCACTGAGCCGAATGCATGCAGACAAACCTAGAACGGATGGGGATGGCAGTGAGTGGATGGTCAGTGAGGACTGGGAGGCACAAAAGGGTATAATCAATGACCTGTTCACTGTAGCAGCAAGCCCAGAGTTCATGGCATTAAAGGAACATTTTGCTAATGAACCATTGTTTCTAGAAGTGGTGGAAGCGATCTACAACCTCAAAATGACCACAAATGACAGAGATCGATGACAGGCACAGCACCACACAGAGGGTTACCATGTCGAGAACAGGAAGTTGTGGTGAATACAGATGGCCAAGTCAATAAGGGCCAGACCAAGAGTTGAGTGCATCACTAGAGGGGAGGCCGTTGCATTAGCAGAGGAGGGACACAGATCGAATGGCCACTGGGGATGCGACCTCATCAAGCTCAAACTGATGGACAGCATCTGCAGCCCATGACTTGACCAATCCATATGACAAGCACTCCTTAAGTGCATGCAGTGCAAAAACTTCGGCCCAACACACCTGCACTCGCTGCTATTCCCAATCACAAGATGCCACCCATTCAAGCTGGTGATGGCAGACTATTTGTCCATGCCGAAAGGAAAAGGTGGGTATCATTCCATACTACTAATGCTCAACACATACTCACAGTATGTCTGGGGATTTAAGCTTAAAGTGCATGGAATGGTGAAGACAACAATTGATGGACTGAATATGATAGTGCATGCATTCAAGGCCCCAGAGATGTTCATGACAGATGGGGGGTTGCACTTCAAAAATGGGGAGGTCAAAGCATGGTGTGAGGCACATGGAACAAACCAGCATGTCATCGCAGCATACACACCCTGGATCAATGGGTTGGTGGAGAACACAAATGGCAAACTACTGGGCAGGTTGAAGAGGTTGTGTAGTCTGAGGTTAGGAGAAGACAAGGAGCATGAGGAAAACCCAGATAGCATAATGAAAGCCTGGCCAGACCACTTCCAAGAAGTGGTAAGACAAATGAATGAACGAATCTTACCAGCATTCCAGCTCTTGCCAAAGGAGTTACCATTGGGATTGGTGGTGAATACAAGCCAAACACTGGTCAGTGAGGCAGCACAAGAGCCAAGCATGAAGGCAGTGGACATGCAGCTGGCCTACATGGAACAGCAGCACCTGGATGGGGCAGAGTGAGCAGTACTACATGTGGTGAGGAGAAAAGCTGCATTTGATAAACAGGTACTATGCTCAGTTACAGGTGAAGTAGTTTTCAAAGAAGGACAACTGGTCCAGGTGCATGACACTGCTCTTGACATGACTTTGTCAAGTGCGAGGAAGCTGCAACCGAGGTGGTCAGCACCAAGGCATGTAGTTGGAAGGACAGGGAATTTGTACAAACTCGTTATGCTAGAGGGATTTCTGATAGGTGGGTTAGTCCATGCCAGAAGACTATGGTTGTTCATACCAAGAGATGGCACAGCGTTGGCAGAGATAGAGGAGGCACTTGGAGTGGGTGAGGAAGAAGAAGCCAAGGAGAGTTTCGAGTTAGAGCTGGGAGAGGAGGATGGTGATGAGGAAGGGTAGAGAGCGAGAGAGGAGGCGACCCCAGAGTGTCACATATGTAGAAGGGGGCACATGGAGTGGGGAGTGTGAGAACAGAAGCTGGGAGTGGGAGCAGTGGGAGTGGGGACAGGGAGTGCCAGGGGTCCCAGCAGAGATGGGTTGGCAGGCACAAAGTTGTAGATTAGTCATCATAGTTGTTGTTGTTCAAGTCAGGCATCAGGCATCAGGAGCAACCCTGGCTTATCCATCAGTAGCCTTTGGTGTTTGGTTCATAGCCCAGAAAGATCATTTCTAGCACATGTGGCTCAAGTTTATCAGCACACTGATCTTTTGGTATCCAAACATAGGCTTTACACCCAAAAACATGGAAGTATGAGATGTCAGGTATTTTTCCAAGGAAAAGTTCACAAGGCATCTTCCACTGGATCCATCGAAGCAGTGTCTAAGGCAAAGTTCCAAAACCTCTTTGGTACACAAGCATGATGGTGAATAGCTCCACTTTTCTCTAGCATAGTTCAGTTGAACCATTCTGCTCAACCATTTTGCTGTGGGTGATCAGCAATAGACAGTTCATGGACAATTCCCTTGGAGTTGAGGAGTGCTAAAAAGGCATTCCCCATAAATTCTCCCCCACAATCTGAATGGAAAGTGTGAAGCAGATGACCAGACTGTCGTTCTGCAACAGCAAGCCAGTCAGTAAACCGAGTAAGGGCATCTGATTTGGATCGCAAATAAAGGCAAAAGCCAAAAGAGGAGTAATCGTCCAAGAGAGTAAGAACATAGTGAGAGTGGAAATAAGACTCAACAGGGAGTTCAAGCAGATTGCCATGCACTAACTCAAGAGGAGTAGTAGCATGCTTACCAGAAGAGTGAAAAGGATGGGAAGACATTTTCCCCTGAGCACAACCATGACAAGTGGCAGGGACAGTATCTGGGACAACATCCACTGGAAATCCCTTTGTGTGACACTTGCAATTGAGAATGATAGAGCAATTGGGATGACCCAGATGCTCATGCCAGATTTTATAGTTTCCCTTTACAGTATTCGACAGGTTGACAGCCTTGAAGGCTCTGGAAGAGGGCAAAGGTGTATCCAAACACCAGTGCAGCTGGGAAGTACACAAGCATATAGCCTTGAGTATGACATGACCAGTCAGATCACAGATTACTTCAGCCTGTTGTGTCACTTCGCTCCTATACCCTTTCTTAAGGAGCACATTTCGAGAGCAGAGTCTCTTCGAAAACTGAGGCCCATAAAGGCAGTCATCGAGGGTTAGATGAAAACTGGATTCCAGTTTCAAAACAATTGTCCCTTTCCCAACTAGTTTGACTGTATCTTTGCCAGCAGTACTCCCATAGGCAGGATGTGTGAGTGCTTTATAAGTGGCAAAGTCAGAACAGTGTGGTGTCACATGGTGTGAACATCCCGAATCAAGAAGCCAAAGAACTTTCCCTTTGTGAGTGGAAGGATCCTCTGGACAGAGGTGGCTGGTCACAATGTGGCAGGCATAAAGGAAATGAACATTTTCAGTATCAAAGCCTTCCAGAGTCCTTGGGTACTCCACAGGATCTGTGTCTGGAGGCAAGTGTATATATGTACATGGGACAGAATTCCTGTCTCTGTATATCTGGAACTAAGTGGTGGAACTCCTGAATGCTAATGGTCTTCTGTTTCGCATGACCCACATGCCAAGCACATTTAGGTCTTCCACTGCTTTCCAAAACATCTCCCTCTCCCCCAATGCTGTGCTGAGCCATGAGGGGAATGAGAATTCCTCCTCCAGATCTATCAGCACCTGCATCACTGGAGGTTCCTCCCCCAGTGCTTGACACACCTTGTTCAGGATGTGTCCATTGTGTCCACTCCAAACTCAAAACTTGCCTGAGGTCTCCCAGAACCAGCAGTACCCCAGTACAAGGCATTTCTGAGTTGTGATGACAGATGGAGCAGGAACATGGGGATTCAGCATGAGGAGGTTGTTCAGATTCCGAAACATACTCAACTGGTCCTTCAACAACAAGTTCAGGGACTGGTTCAATCTCCTGATTAAACTCCTTGAAATGAGAGGAATCATTCTGTAGATGGTATTCGAGAGGAGTGTAGTTAAACACTTTGGCAGAAGCCAATGTGCCAACTTCAACTTGGTAGGATTCCTGACCATAGTCATTTTGGTATTCATCCTCCTCTCCTTCATAGTTGACAAGCTGGTTATAGGTGTTGGATTCTGCACCATAAACCATGTCTTGGTGAGAGAAATCTACAATGTGGGCTCCATGTCCTTGACCATGACTACAATGACCACATCCATGTCCTTGTCTGCAATTAGCTGCAGGACAGTTTTGTTGTTGTTGTTGTGGCTGGGGGTTTGCTCCCCCACATCCATGACCAGTTTCTCTGCCTCTGCCATCTTGGTGCTGTTCAGTTGGGTGACAGCCATGACATTTAGCACAGAAAGGAGGCTTGCTGAGTCTTTGTGTGAGGGGTTGAGATGTATTTGAGGAAGATTGTTGTTCCATTCTTGGCAGTACTGATTGTCTGTTTGTTCATGAAGCTAGATCTTTTAATCTGGGAACTACTTCTGCAACCTTGAGGGCAGAAGTTTCCCATGCCTTGAGAACATTTGAGGGTCCAGCCCCCCATTTATCCATAAAGGCTCTGCAAATGATCATACATTGGATGGGCTTGGAGAGTGTAACTCCTTGGGTTGTGAGAGCTCCAAGTATCATGTTGATTTCTGCAAACTTGGCAGAAACATCATCTGTTGCATTTATCTTGAGACAGAGAAGTCTCAAGGACTCCAAGTAGGCTGTGGCTGCAGTCTGCGAGCCATACATAGCCTTGAGCATGTCCCACATTTCTTTTGCAGTATTTTTGCTTTCAATTGAAACCATGATAACTGGATCACAGTAGAGGAGTATGGTGCCCATCCCCTGGGCATTTTTGGTTTCCCATGCTGGTAGGACCAGCATTGCCAGCTGGTGGGGATGCAATGGTGCCATTAATGACTCCCCAACAATTGATAGTCATAAAATAGCCTTTGATCATAGCCTTCCAAGTAGAGAAATTCATGCTGTTAAGGCGAGGGATGTTCTTCGAACTGGAGGTTTCTTTGTCAGCCATGATAAAACTAGAAATGTTCTAGAATTAGCATGTTGAATAAAACCTCATCCTGTAAAGGATTGGGATGAAAACCATGGACACTGGTAGATCATTTTAATCTGTGCTTCTTCTGCGAGGGTCTCCATACTTGAGGCCTAGGTGGCTGAGATTTCAGATCCCATTTCTTCTTTAGTGGAGTGGAGTTTCCTTTCACAGTATATCAGTAGCAATCGAGTGTAAGGTGCTCAAGATCCCGAAAATAGACTGATGGAAAGTAGTGATAAGAAAGGAAACCTTTGTGGATGTTTTGAAGGCTGACTGCTGTTCTGTCCAGTTGTTTAAGCCAAAAACCCACTGTGGGATACTACTTCTGGGGAAGAGTGTACAGGGAAAACAGGGGGGGGGCTGAAGGAACTAATTCCTAGGTCCATCCCAAGGGGTGCTGAGCAGGGAAAGGGATGTGTGAAAAGTGAAAGAGAATTGGTGGGGGGAAAATTCCATAGGAATAGGTTGTTAATGCTAGAACAGGCTGTGGGTTTGTAGGCACAGGACTCTGTATGTGATTTTTCTGATTTC